>JAODPA010067334.1:0-10606 GCA_025585075.1 Nepenthes mirabilis | reverse complement strand
GGAGGTCAGTGTGTTGGCGAAAAATTATCCCACCGAAAACACTCCGACGCTCAAATCAGTCAAACAGTCTTCGAAAGAAAGAAACTGAAATTGAGAGAAAGAGAGAGATACAGAAAGAATGTTTTTTCCAGATGTAAGAGAGACGTGAGGCCTTCTTGAATCTGAAAGGTAGGAAGGCAGTAAACGGCTGTGAGGGCTCGCTTGTTTTCCTTAGGGTTGCTGGAGTATGAGTTTGCCTAGCAGAGAGCTTGGGCAGTTCTGGAGAATATTGATGGCATGGAAAGCAGATCTCTAAGAACACTTGTCTTTCAGAAAGTGTATGCAATTGAGAATATGATTGAAAGTGTAATTGAAAGCGTGCCTTGGATGGTGAATCCAGGGTTTCTTTTATGGTGGAGAGGGCGATCCTCCTTCTTTGGAAGGAGGGATTGCCTCCGTGATCAGCTTGTTGGCCTTCCTTTTGGGGCTGATGTCAGTTGCCAAACTGTGAAGGATAGTTTCCTTCTGAGGTGACCGATGGCTTTCCAAACCGGACACCTTATTTCTATGCATGTTACCATTGGAGAGCTTGGGTTGGCAAATATTTGGAGAAATCTGGCACCTTCCTTATATGGGAGGCGCCAATATTACCAATGTCCTTTTTGGTGCCAGTTGGGATCGTGGAATATCCCTGGAAGGCCGTTGCTAGCCTTTTGAGGATTCGTGGGCCTAAACGGACCAGGCCTGTTACTGTAGGAAAGCCTCTTTCGGCCCAACGCGCGTAACGCGGACGGTCAACGTTTGAGTTGACCGTCTGCTAGCGAGTTGGCCGCCCGGATGGTCAACGTTTGCGTTCACCGTCCTTGGCTTTTCAGCCTCTAGGCCTGTTCTCCAGCTGGGCCGTTAGAGTGTTGACCGTCGTTTTGGGCCTCCATTGACTTTTGGGGCCAGCCCAGCAATGGTATACCCATCACTAGCCCCCATGCTGGTGGCCAGAAGTCTGGGCTCTAGTATATTCATGATGGGATGCCCCTTATTACCCAGAGGGTCGCATAGAGTTTCATGAAAGGCGTGGAGAAGAATTTGATCAGAATTGTTGACCGTCCAGGTCAATTCCGGAGAACCAAAATTGTTAACCGTCCTAGTCAATTCCGAAGCACCAGAGTTGTTGACTGTCCTGGTCAATTTCGGAGCACCAGAATTGTTGACCGTCCTGGTCAATTTTGGAGCACCAGAATTGTTGACCGTCCTAGTCAATTCCAGAGCACCAAAGTTGTTGACCGTCCAGGTCAATTCTGGAGTGCCAGAACTGTTGACCATCCTGGTCAATTTCGGAGCACCAGAATTGTTGACCGTCCAGGTCAATTTCGGAGCACCAGAGTTGTTGACCATCCTGATTAATTCCGGAGCACCAGAATTATTGACTGTCCAGGTTAATTCCAGAGCGCCAGAACTGTTGACTGTCTTGGCCAATTCTAGAAGCGCTTTCTGCCAGTCTTTAGCCGGTTCACAGGGCAGAAAGTGACACGTGTCTTCCTCTGGTTGGGCGGAGATCCTGGCCATTAATGCGCCAGAGATCCGTTCTTTTGCAGGGTCAAGTAGGGAGGTGACACATGGCAGGATTGACGGCGTCCGTAATGATGCGTTTCATGCTTGATGCTTAAGTTTCCTTCCCGTAATTTGAAATCATTTACGCCTACAGCCCTTTGTCTTCTTCATTCTAACTCTTCAAGAGTGTTTTCTGGAAAACCTAACTTCCTCTGTAACCATAGATTCTGCTGCCAATTTTGTCTCCGTTCTGAGAGAAAGCGATATCAAAGCTCTGTGTGTCAAACTCAATATTCCAAAGAAGATTTCCTGGAGAATTCCGAGCAAGGACGACGGGGCTTATTCTCCACCAGAGGGGCACATCACTGTCTACGAGGCCCAACTGAGGAGCGGCCTCCGCCTGCCATTGCCGGAGGAGTTAGAGTCGATCATGAAGGCTCTGCGAGTGCCCATTGTTCAACTCCATGCTAACACCGTGAGGTATCTCTGCACCATGTGTATTTTTGCTCAAAAGCTTGGCAAAAAGTTTAAATGTCCGACGTTAGGGTTTTGTTCAAAGTGAACCAGGGGGGAGAGTGGATATCGCTCTCTCCCCGCACCGAAATAAAAATTAGTAAGGCTATTCACGACTCGCTGAAGAACTGAAAAAATCGGTTCTTTTTCGTGAGTGTCGGGGCCAAATGGCCCCTCGCGAAAGATTGGGGCCAAGTTCCGGAGGTGTACTTTGGGGCGCCGTCTCCGGCGGAGTGGGCAGCCCACGCATGGCTGACGAAAGCAATAATGGAGAATCCGGATGATTTTGCTCGGAATTTTTTGGTTTCTCGAGAAGAAATGAGGAAAGTGAACTGGGGTCCGCCCTCCCCAACTAGAAAACATATGCGACGTCCTGACGAAGGGTCTACTGGCCCGCCTCCTGAGAAGGTGACAGAGACACCCTCGTCGTCGTCGTCACTTATTGATTATGTTGCCGTGGGGATCTGTGCCGGGGCTGGTAGCACCGCGAGCCTGGAAAAGACCTACAAGGATTGGCCGGGGGACTTTGGAGTGGTCTTGGCGCAGCCTGCGCAGTAAGCGGTTCCCGGTGCTGAGTCGATGGAATCTCTTGAGGGGCCAGCTTGTGAGACGGTGACGGCCACGCAGACTTCTGCTGTGGAGCCAGTAGCGGGGCTCGACTCTTCAGCAGCTGGTCTAGAGGCCGCCAGAGAGGAGCCTGCGGCAGCTACTCTGGAGGCTGCAGCAGAGGAGCCCCCAGCTGCTATGGACGAGACTGATGCGTTCCTGGATCGCCTTTTGGATGAGGGAGCGGCAAGTTTGGCGCGTGAGGATGCTCCTGGTTCATCATCTCCTGGTCCACCGCCAACTGGTCCACCATCAACTGGTCCACCGCCAACTGGGTCAGGTCTAGAGTCTAGGCCGGTGAGGCCCTTGAGGAAGACTCACGAGGTATGATTTCTACAATGGCTTCCTTGCACTTCTTTCTTCCTTGTGTTTATAACTTACACTTCGCTTTTGTCTCGTGCAGTCAAGGAGGTTGATCTCATCCTTCTCCCGAGAGGTGGAGCAACGCGATCGCATCATTGCCGACCGGGAGGCTGAGATCGCCTGACTAGAGGCCAGGTTGGCTGCCTCAAGAGGGGAACTCCGTGAGCAGACCGCTGCTCTCGAGGTTGTCATGGCGGGCATGGAGGCGGAGAACGCTGAGTTGAAAGCCGAGGTCGCCCGCTTGAAGGAGGAGGATGATTGACATAATAAAGTCAAGAAGCGGCTTGCTGACCAAATCATAGACCTGGAGAATGATCTGACCTTCTGCATCTGTCCCATTGAGCTTGAAGGCATGCTGCATGCGCGATTGTTGGAGGGGATCAACGTCGGCCGGCACATTGCGCGGTTGATTGATCCCAATTTTTCGGCTGAACTCATCAATCAATCCAACAGGGCTGGGCAGTGCAAAGATGACCTTGTAGGGGATCCCCTATGACAGTCAGTGACAGCCGTTGTGTTTTCTTCTTTGTTTTTGTACTGATATAATAATGTAACACAGTTGAATGCAATAAAATAGGAATTCTTTTCTGTTGGCGTATATTGATCTTTACCGCCTTTTGTGTCTATAGGTATTGTTGCAAGAGGTGGCCAACCTGGTTGGTTGGCTGCTAAGGAGTAAAGTCCTTAAGTTGGGCAGGTGGTTGTGTTAACCAGCCTAGTGGTGCCACACAAGTGATGACTTGGGCAGCCAATGTCAGAGAAGAAATGCGTCTCCCTTCGACCGTTGTTGACTGACGTTGCTACTCCCCGTGAGGGAGGTCCTCGCGTGTACTGCACTAGACCCCTAAGGTTTTTTGACCGTTAATAGGCCACCTGGATGACCATGGTTTAGTACGACCGTCAATGGGCCGCTCAGATGACCGAGATTTAGACCGCTCATGGGCCACTTGGATGACCACGGTTTAAGACAGCTCATGGGCCACATAGATGACCAGGGTTTAGACCGCTAATGGGCCATCTGGATGACCAGGGTTTAAGACCGCTCATGGGCCACTTGGATTACCAAGGTTTAGACCCCTCATGGGCAACCTGGATGACCAGGGTTTAGACCGCTTATGGGCCACCTGGATGACCAGGGTTTAACAAGAGGGTGAAGACCCTCCCAACTTAGGGGCAATCGAAGTCCGGTAATCCTGCAAGGCAAACACAGTATACATGCATACGAAGACTAGGATCCTATATGCTAAGTAAACTTCTTATTTTACCAAATTAAAACAAGCATGCGAATGAATGTATATAAATAGGTGAGTGCGTACCTGGGTTCCCTATTGGAAGTAGCGCTTGAGGTGGATCACGTTCCACGTTCGCGGGACCAGCTTTCCGTCCTGATTTCGGAGTTTGTATGCTCCATTTCACAGGACGGCGGAGACCAAGAAAGACCCTTCCCAGCTAGGGGAGAGCTTGTTGCGGCCGGCCAGCTTGTCTGTGGCCTTGACGCCTCATAGGACCAAGTCCCCAATGTCGAATTGCCGGGCTTTCACCTTTTTATTACAGCACCGGGCAACTCGATGCTGGTAGGCTGCTGTCCGTATTCTGGCGGCGTCGCGCGCTTCCACTAGCAAGTCTAAGTGCTCCCTGATTTTCTGGGAGTTAGACTATGGGTCGAAAGACTCCACCCTAAGACTTGAAAGCCCGATTTCGACAGGGATCACCGCCTTAGTCCCGTAGCAGAGGCTGAAGGGTATCTCGGGCGTTGGTTCCTTCAGAGTTGTTCGATAAGACCAGAGGACGGATGGGAGCTCGTCAACCCAGGAGCCCCGGCGTCCTCCAGCTTAGTCTTTAATCCGTGAAGTAGCGTTCTGTTTGTGACCTCCACCTGTCCATTCGCTTGGAGCTATGCCACCGATGTGTCGACCATCTTGATACCAAGGCTGGCGCAATACTTGGTGAAGTGTTTCCCCGAAAACTGGGTCCCATTGTTGGTCACCACGACCTCTGGGATGCCAAACCTGCAAACAATGCTCTGGCGAAGGAAATTCAGTGTATCGTGCTCGGTGGTTTTTGCCAGCGGAACTGCCTCGACCCACTTTGTGAAGTAGTCAATGCCCGCGATGAGAAACTTCCTTTGCCCCGTGGCAATGGAAAATGGGCCGAGGATATCGAGCTCCCATTGCGCGAAGGGCCATGGAGCCTGAAGTGACTTCAGCTCAGCGGACGGTTGGTGGTGAAGGTTGCCGTGAAGCTGACAACTTTCACATTTCTTTACAAACTCAAGCGCGTCCTTTTTCATCGAGAGCCAGTAATAGCCCTGTCGCATGATCTTGAAGGCTAGATTTTTTCCGCCTACGTGTGATCCGTAGATCCCAAGGTAAACTTCGCTCAACGCGTAGTCCGCCTCCTCGGGAGATAGACAGCGGAGGTACAGAGTTGAGTATCCGCGGCGATACAGCCGCCCATCGACTACCATGTACCAGCCAACTGTCTTTTTAACTCGCTTAGCCTTTTCGGAGTCCTCTGGGAGTGATCCGTCAGCCAAGTATCTAAGATAGGGTGTCATCCAGTTTTCCGTCTCGAAAATCTACATCGCTTCTTGTTTTTCAATGCTGGGAGCATTCAGGATCTCCCGCAGGTCCCTCGAATACTGTTCTAGTTTTTCGGCAACAACGGCTCTAACCAACCAGTCTGCCTTCCAGTTTTCAGTTCAAAGAATGTGAACCAGGGTAAGTTTGTCAAAGCCCTGGACGGCCTCCTTTGCCTTAGCCAAGTACTTGGCCAAGTAAGGGCTGTTGGCCTCAAAGCCCCCGTTAACCTGGTTGACGATTAGTTCGGAGTCGCTGTAAACTGTCAACCTCTTGGCAGAGCATTCTTTTGCTAATCGCAAGCCAGCTAATAGGGCTTCGTACTCGACGACGTTGTTGGTCGCCGGGAAGTCAAACTTGAGGGAATACTTGACCTCGAATCCATCAGGGGACGTAAGGACCACCCCTGCCCCACTGCCACTACCCGTGGACGATCCGTCCACGTGGAGTGCCCATTCTGAAACTTCGTCTGGTTGTTCTGAATTCTCTGTGGGCTGTTCCTCGTGAATTGGGGTCGTGGTCTTAACAATAAAGTCGACTAGAGCCTGTGCTTTTATAGTAAGTCTGGGCCTGAATTCGATGTCAAACTCACCCAATTCCATAGCCCACTTCACCAGCCGTCCCGAAACGTCTAGTTTCTGGAGTATACCTTTCAACGGCTGGTCAGTGAGGACCACTATGCGATGCTCCTGAAAGTATGGCCTCAATTTTTGCGCTACGAAGATAAGTGCTAGGGCCATTTTTTCAGCGCATGGATATCGCGTTTCTGGGCCGGTTAATGTTTTGCTCACACAGTAGACCGGCTGCTGGGTATCAGATTCCTGGCACACGAGGACAGAGCTGAGGGATACTTCTGAAACCGTCAAGTAAAGGTACAACTCCTCTCCGTCTTTGGGTGACGCTAGCAATTGTGGGTTGGCCAGATATTGCTTCAATTTATTGAAGGCTGTGTGGCAGTCAGCTGTCCACTGGAATCTGTTAGATTTTTTTCCTCTCAGGGTTTTAAAGAAGGGTTGGTACTTGTCACCGGACTTCGCGAGGAAGTGGGACAAAGCTGCCAACCGCCCAGTCAATCGCAGACGTTTTTGACGCTCCGTGGGGGAGCCATGTCAGCAAGGGCATTGATCTTTTTCGGGTTTGCCTCGATCCCCCTCTGGGAGACGATGAAGCCTAAGAACTTTCCGGAGGCCACCCCGAAGACACACTTGGCTGGATTCAGCTTCATTTGGTGCTGGCGGAGCACCTAAAATGATTCTTCCAGGTCACGTATGTGGTCGCCAGTGACTCTGCTCTTGACGAGCATGTCGTTGACATAGACCTCCATGTTGCGACCAATTTATTTTTCGAACATCTTGTTGACCAGTCGCTTGTAAGTTACTCCAGCGTTTTTCAGTTCAAAGGGCATGACCTTGTAATAGTAGGTGCCCTGGTCCGTCATGAATGAGGTATGTTCCTCGTCCTTCGGACTCATTCGAATCTTGTTGTAACTCGAATAGGCGTCCATGGAGCTGAGCAGCTCATGTCCGGCCGTAGAGTCAACCAGTAGGTCAATCCTGGGCAAGAAAAAACTGTCTTTCGGGCAGGCCTTGTTGACGTCGGTAAAATCGACGCACATTTGCCATTTTTCGTTGCTCTTTTTAACCAGGATGACATTTGAAAGCCAATCTAGATACTGGACTTCTCTAATAAATCCAGCGTCCAGTAGCTTTTTCACCTCCTCTCGGATGACGATCAGCTTCTATGTGGAGTGGTTTCTCCGCTTCTGCCTGACCGGCTTCGGGCCAGGATCGAGACCCAACTTGTGGACCATCACCTCAGCCAAAATCTCGAGCATGTCTGCAGGAGTCTATACGAATATATCGGCGTTCCGTTGCAGGACCGCAATCCGTTCAGTGCGCAGTGTGCCAGTGAGTGAGCCGTCAATCTGCACACACTTTTTCGATTCCTTCGGATTTAGTGGGACCAGATCTGTGGCTTCACCAGACTGTGCTTGCTGCCGGGTGGTCTTGTCTCGATGATCGAGTTCTCCCATTGTGCCAGGGCTACCGCTAGGGGCGATCTGGGACATGTAACATGTCCGCCCGATTACTTGGTCGCCTAACACCTCTCCCACACCATAAGGTGTCAAAAACTTTATTTTGAGGTGCGGAATTGAGGTAACCGTCCCAAACGCTGTTAGGCACGGTCTGTCTAGTATCGCGTTGTAAACGGAGGGTAGGTCAACTACTAGAAACGTGAGCGTGCGACTTGCTGTTTTCGGATAGGTGCTCAGGGTGACTTCTAATTGGATTGTTCCTTGAACGGGCACTGGTTCGTTGTCAAGGCCATATAGTGGACCTTCAGATGGTTTTAAGTGGTTCTTTTTTAGGCCTAACTTAAAGAAGGCATTCAAGTAAAGTAAATCTTTAGAACTTTCATTATCGATAAAGACTCGTTTTAGCTAGTAGTCCATACTGCTGTCTAAAATGAGTGCTGATATAACAAGAGGGTCAGCATGGGGGGACACTACATGAGTCAAGTCACTATCATTGAAGATAATTGTGTTATCTATTGTGCGCTGCTTCTTCCTCCCAGTCTGCTGCTCCTTACTGTCAGTCGGGTTCTTAATAGGTCGGGTGGTGACCATATTAACCACCCCCGCTGCGATCCTATTCTAGGATGGAGTATGCTCCTGCCCCTCTTCATTAGCCACTCCTGAGCTCTGTCCAAGACCTCTAACAAACTTCGTAAGGTGGCCTCTGCGAATCAAATCCTCGATCTCCCTTTGCAGTGTCTTGCAGTCCTCAGTCGAATGGCCAGCAGAACGATGAAAGTCGCAATACTTTGACTGATTTTCAGAGTCTTTTTTCAGCAGTTTGGGCCACTTCAGGAATTTTTCTTCACGGATCTGCATAAGGACGTTGGCGCGCGTGTCCTTCAGGGGTGTGAAACTGGTGGGCCAATAGTCTGTGCGTTCTGTGGGCCCAGTCCGGCACTGCTTCTGGCGGGAGTGTTCTCCGCCGCTGTACTTTCTCTTCCCTTCATCAGGAAATGACCGAGGCTAATCCGTTCGCTCTGGACGTTTTGCGTCGTTGGCCTCTTCTGCTGCAGCGTAGGCCCTGGTGATGGATTCTACTTCTTGGAAAGTTCGAGGATTTTTGTGGACAATATGCTTGAAAAAGTCACCGTAAGTAAGCGCAGAGATGCAACTGCCCCGCTTCATCTCCTCTGTGATCTTGGAAATCCTTCTGGCCTCCACCACGAAGCGATCCAGGAAACGCCGTGGGTTCTCTCCCAGTTTCTGCTTTATGTGGGAGAGATGCCATGGCTGCTTCTCTTCCCGTTGGCTCGAGGCGTACTGAGTTAGGAAGAGATCCGTGAGTTCACGGAAACTGCTGACAGTGCCTGAAGGGAGGTGATGGAACCAGATTCGAGCGTCTCCCTTCAGCGTGAGTGGAAAGCAGCGGCACATCGCTGAGTCTTCTAGACGTTGTAGACTCAGATGGGTGCGGAAGTGATCCAAGTGGTCAACGGGATCACTGCCTCCATCGTATAAGTCAAGGGATGGCATCTTGAACTTTGCTGGCAATGGACGGCTCAGGATCTCCGTAGTAAAAGGAGATCTGTCCAAGTCGATGGTGAGCTCCTCCTCTTGGAACACACGATTCCAGATCTTGTCCACCCGCGGATCGGCGCGAGCGACGTTTGTTGATCGTTTGGAGTTGAGGTAATCCCTCAACTTTGTCTTTTCCCTGGCGGGTTCAGCAGCCGGTCGACTGCTACCTCTAGTGGATCTGACAGTCCTGGAGGCTCGCTCCTGGACTGCGTTGTTATCTTCTGCCCGAGAGTATCATGGATTTCTTCTTTCCGAGCTTTCTCACGGAGATGTACTCCCGGAGCATTCTCAGGCCTATTCCGGCCAGGAATGTGGGAGAATGCTGGAGCCAGATTGTCCCCGACCTTTCCGGGCCTCTTGGACGGCTTCTTCTTCCTTTGGCCACCCCTTTTGGTGGCAGGGGCAGGGATGGCTGCTGGTGGAGCCGCTTGTAGTCGTTGCTCATTCTGAGAGTAGAGTAACTGGAGCAGATGGTTGTTGGCTTACATCTACTCCACCGGTTGCAGAAAATAAGGGTGTGGGTCTCCGCCCGTAGCCCCGTTGACCATGGCACCAGCAGCATGGTTCTGGTCGGGGTTAGAAGCATCTCTAGCGGGGTCGCTAGCTTGGGCTCTCGTGTTCACCATTATAGAATCAGAAGATGGCAGAGAGTGTTTGTGCAGATTTGTGGTAGGCTTTTGTAAGCGCTTCCCACAAATGGCGCCAATGATGCGTCTCTGGATCCAAACTTCGAACAGATTCGGTGGATTCTCTCGTTGTGGTTCCGGCTCCGTTCTCTGAGTTGGATCCTGCACACCACTAAACAGAACAGAAGGTCAACGTGTCGGCGGAAAATTATCCCATCGAAAATACTCTGACGCTCAAGTCAA
This sequence comes from Nepenthes mirabilis, assembly GCA_025585075.1. Taxonomy (NCBI): domain Eukaryota; kingdom Viridiplantae; phylum Streptophyta; class Magnoliopsida; order Caryophyllales; family Nepenthaceae; genus Nepenthes; species Nepenthes mirabilis. The sequence continues at coordinate 554 of JAODPA010067334.1, read as the reverse complement.
TCAAACAGTCTTCGAAAGAAAGAAACTGAAATTGAGAGAAAGAGAGAGATACATAAAGAATATTTTTTCCAGATATAAGAGAGACGTGAGGCCTTTGCTAGATATCCCTGGAAGGCCGTTGCTAGCCTTTTGAGGATTCATGGGCCTAAACGGACCAGACCCGTTACTGTAGGAAAGCCTCTTTGGGCCCAACGCGCGTAACACGGATGGTCAACGTTTGAGTTGACCGTCTGCTAGCGAGTTGGCTGCCCGGACGGTCAACGTTAGCGTTGGCCGCCCGGGGCTTTTCAGCCTCTGAGCCTGTTCTTCAGTTGGGCTGTTAGAGTGTTGACCGTCGTTTTGGGCCTCCATTGACTTTTAGGGCCAGCCCAGTAATGGTATACCCATCAATAAGGATTAGAAATGATACAGCCATGGTGTCCTTTGGCGTTTTCTCACCTTCTTCAATTATTAAACTCTAATAATAAAATCTTTAATCATCAGTTAAATGGTATTAATGGATAATGATAACAAATTATTTAATTCGAGAATAAAAGAAAATTATAACTTTATTG
>JAODPA010067333.1:0-10606 GCA_025585075.1 Nepenthes mirabilis | reverse complement strand
TATGATGCATCCTGAATTCGAATTTCGAACAGATTCGGGATGATCCGCTTGTTTTGGTTCCGGCACCGTTCCCTGAGTTGGATCCTGCACACCACTAAAAAGAATCGGAGGTCAGTGTGTTGGGGGGAAGTTGTCTCACCGAAAATATTCCGACGCTCAAGTTAGTAAACAGCCTTCGGAAGATAAGAATGTTTTTTGAAACTGAAAATTGAGAAAAAGAGAGAGTGTGTGTGTATTTCCAGATGAAAGAGAGACGAGACTGTCTTCTTGAATTTGGAAGGTGGGGAGGCAGTAAACGGCCGTGAGAGACGCGCTTGTATGCTTTAGGTTTTTTGAATTACTTGAGTAAGTGTTTGCGTAATAGACAGCGTCAATAATTGAGAGCGTAGGTAACTGAAATCGTGCCTGGAATGGGAGTTCCAGGGCTTACTTATGGTTGATGGGCGATCTTTCATTTTTGGAAGGAGTGATCCCTGTATGATTCGTTGGTTGCATGCCTTTCAGAATTGATGCCAGTTGCCAAAACGATTGAAATAGTTTCCTTCCATGGAGGTCAGCGGCTTTCCAAATTGCTTACCTTCCTTCTGCGTTTTTTACCGTTGGAGCGTCTCAATTGGCAGAAGATTGAAAAAATCTGGCACCTTCCTTACAAGAAAGGCGCCGATTTTGTCAATATCTATTTTGGGAACCAGTAAAGATCGTGGAAATTGTCAGGAGAACCGTTACTGGCCGTCTGATAGATCGTGAGCTTAAGTGGGCCTGGCCCGTAAAAACCTTTTTATTTTTGGGCTGTTACTACAGTGATTCCGATCAACGCTTGCGTTGACCGTCTGCGTGCGCATTAGCCATCTTCCGGAGTCCAGACGATCAACGATGGCATTGATCGTCTTGGGCCTTTCACGCTTTGGGCCTTTGGGCCATGTTGGGCCATTTTTACGTTGACCGTTTGGTATTCCTTTTGGGCCTCCATTGACCGTGGGCCAGCCCATATTCCGACGTACCCATCACTAGCCCCCCATGCCGGTGGCCAGAATTTTGGCCTCCGGGATGTACATGATGGGATGCCCCTTATTGTCCTTTGGAGTTTGAGGATCCTGTCGAACTCCATGAAAGGCGTAGAGGAGTGTTTTACTGGAACTGTTGACCGTTTTGATCAATTTCGGAGAACAACGTTGACGAGAGTTATTGACCGTCTTGGTCTATTTTGGAGAATAACGTTGACCAGAATTGTTGACCGTTTTGGTCAATTATGGAGAACAATATTGACCAGAACTATTGATCGTCTTGGTCAGTTCCAGAGAACAATATTGACTGAAATTGTTGACCATTTTGGTCAGTTCCGGTGAAGCTTTCTGCCAGACCTAATGGCGCGTGGCCATCAGCTGGTTTGCAGGCCAGAAGAAGACACGCGTCTTCTGTTGGTTGGGTGGAGATCTCGGCCATTAATGCGTCAGGGATCCGCCTTTTGAAGAGCCAAGTAGAGAGTTGACACGTGGCAGGATTGACGGCATCCTTAATGAGGGGTTTTAACGTGTGCTTGGCGTCTAAGTTTTCCCTCCACTCTTTGAAAATCCTTTATGCCTCCAAGCCTTCGTCTTCTCCGTTCCTAACTTTCAGAAACCCTAATCCTTCGAGTAAGCCACGGCATCCATTGCAGACATTGCCTCTGTTCTGAAAGGGAGTGACGTCAAAGCGCTGTGTACTAAGTTTAACATTCCAAAGGAAATTGCGTGGAGAGTTTCGGGAAGGAATGATAGGGCTTTTGCTCCTCCGGAGGGACATATCACAGTCTACGAGGCCCACTTGAGGAGCGGCCTTCGTATCCCGCTGCCGAACGACTTGGAGTCTCTTTTGAAAGCTCTGCGAGTACCCATTACCAAGCTTCACACCAACGCTATCCAGTATCTCTGCACTATGTGTATTTTTCTTCACAAGCGTGGTAAGAAGTTTAGGATGTCCATGGCTATGGTTTTGTTTAAAATAAATCAGGAAGGAGAGTAGATATCGCTCGTCCCCCGTTCTGCTATAATGATAAATAAAACCATATATGACTTGTTGAAGAATTGGAAGAACATGTTTTTCTTCGTGAGTGTGGGAACGGCCTGGCCCCTTCAAAAGGACTAGGCCAGGTTCCGGAGGCATATGAGGGGACGCCGTCTGTGGCGGAGACGGCGGCCCATGAGTGGGTAATTAAGGTAATAAAGGAGAACCCCGACGAGTTCAATCGGGATTTTTTCGTTTCTCAGGAGGAGACTAGGAAGGTGAACTGGGGTACGCCATCCCCAATTAAAAAACCTACGCCGCCCGTGAGGGTGATGAATCCGGAAGATTCTAAGGGCATTATCATCTGTATGCGGCATACAGACGAATGGTTTATTGGCCCGCTGCCAGAAAAGGTGCTGGAGACGCCCTCGTCGTCATTGTCTATCATTGACTACATGGCTGCTAGGATTTGCAGCGGGCCTGGCAGCACTGCAGGCCTAGAGAAGACCCATGAGGACTGGCTGGCGGATTCATGAGTCATTTTGGCGCAGCCTGCGCCACAAGTGGTTCCCGGTGCTATATCAATGGAGTCTTTTGAGGAGCCAGCTTGTGAGCCGGTGGTGGGCACGTGGGAGCCTTCCGGTAGCTCCTCAGTCGTGCAAACTTCTACTGCGGGGCTAACAGTAGAGCTCGATCCTCCGGTAGCTGCTCTAGAGGCTGCAATTGAAGATCCTGCAGTTGTCGTGGATGATTCTGATGATATCCTGGAGCGCATTTTGGAGGAGGGAGCTATGAGCTCGGCTCGAGAGGATGCTCCTGGTCCACTGCCACTTGAGCCGGGTCTAGAGGCCAGGCCTGTGAGGCCCACGAGGAAAATTTGGGAGGTATGATTTTTGGTGATTGGTTCCTCGTACTTCCCCTTTTCGGGTTTTTGACTTGCTCTTTGTTTGTTTTTTGTGCAGCCGTGAAGGTGGCCTCCACCTTTTTCAAGGTGGTGGAGCAGCATGATAAGGCGCTGGCTGACAGGGAGGCGGTGATAGCCTGGCTGAACGCTAAGTTGGCCACTTTAGCAGGAGAGCATCGCGAGGAGACTGCCGCCCTCGAGGCTGTCCTAGTCGGAATGGAAACGGAGATCGTCAGCTTGAGAGCTGAGAATGATTGTTTGAAAGAGGAGGAGGATCGGAGCAAAGCGAGCAAGAAACGGCTTGCAGATCGGATATCCACCCTAGGGAATGAGCTAGGTCTCCGGATTCGCCCCCACGAGGTTGAGGGCATGCTGCACGCATAGATGTTTGAGGGGGTCCAGGCTTGTCGGTGTCTTATGAGGCTGATCGACCCTAACTTTCCTGTTGAGTACCTTCATCTAGAAAAACGTGGGCCGCAGCATAAGGACAACCTTGTGGAGGATCCCCGGGAAGCCAGAGGCAGCCGCCGCCTCCTTAGCATTTTGTACCTTTTCCTGTTTGTTCTTATGTTAAAGCAATAAAATGAAAATTCTTTCAATTCCGTGTCCATTCATTTTCACTACTTGTGTTTATATGCTTTGTTGCATAGGGCGGCCAACTGAGTTGGCCGGTTGGTGTTGTTTGGCGCCTAGGAAGTTATGTTCTTAGGCTTGGCAGGCGGTTGTGTTAACCAACCTGGCAGCGCTGTCCAAGTGATGACTTGGACGGCCATCATTGGAGAAGAACGCTTCTCCCTTCGACCGTCGCTGACTAATCCCGCTATCTCCCCGTAGAGGAGGTCGTTGCGTATACTGCGTAATCCCCCTAAGGTTTTGACCGTTATCGGGCCACTTAGATGACCAAGGTTTAGTATGACCACTAATGAGCCGCTCGGATGATTGAGGTTAATATTAGGCCGCTTGTGCGCCACCTGGTTGACCAAGGTTTAAAATAGACCACTCATGGGCCACTTAGATGATTAGGGTTTATATACAACCGCTAATAGGCTGCTCGGATGACCGAAGTTCAAGTTCGACCGCTCATGGGCGCCTGGATGACCAGGGTTTAACGAGAGGGTGAAGACCCTCTCGACTTAGGGCAGTTTAGGTCGGGTAACTTGCAAAGAAAACACATGCACATGCACATAGGAAGGATGCTAAGTAAATACTTATTTTTCACAAAATCAAAACAAGTGAGCGAATGCAAACAATAATGCAAATGCGTACTTGTGTCTGCTATTGGAAGTATCGTTTGAGGTGGATGGTGTTCCACGTTCGCGGAACCAGTTTCTCGTCCTGGTTCCGAAGTTTGTAAGCTTCTTTTCACAGTACGGCGGAGATAAGGAAAGGTCCTTCTCAATTAGGGGAGAGCTTGTTGCGGTCGGCCAGCTTGCCTGCGGCCTTGACGCCTCGTAGGACCTGGTCCCCCACATCGAATCGTCGCTCCTTAACTTTTTTGTTATAATATCGGGCGATCCGATATTGGTAGGCTGCTGTCCGTACTTTGGAAGCGTCGCGGGCTTTTTCTAACAAGTCTAAGTGCTCCCTGATTTTTTGGGAGTTAGTCTGTGGGTCAAAGGACTCCACCCTGAGACTTGGAAGCCCGATTTCGATCGGAATTACCGCCTCAGTCCCATAACAGAGGTTGAAGGGTGTCTCACGCGTTGGTTCCTTCGGGGTTGTTTGATAAGACCAAAGAACGGAAGGGAGCTCGTCCGCTCAAGAGCTCCCTGCGTCCTCCAACTTAGTTTTTAACCAGTGGAGTAGCGTTCAGTTTGTCACCTTCACCTGTCCGTTTGCTTGTGGGTATGCTACCAAAGTGTGGACCAACTTGATGCCAAGGCTGATGCAATACTTGGTGAAGTGTTTTCCAGAGAACTAGGTCCCGTTGTCGGTCACAACGATCTCGGGGATGCCGAATCTACAGACAACGTTCTGGCGGAGGAATTTCAGGGCGTTGTGTTCTGTTATCTTAGCCAGTGGGATAGCTTCGACCTACTTGGTGAATTAGTTGATACCCACGATGATGAATTTTCTTTACCCCGTGGCAATGGGAAACAGGCCGAGGAGATCGAGCCCCCATTGCGCGAAGGGCCAAGGGGCCTGAAGGGCCTTTAAATCTGCAGATGGATGGCGATAAAGGTTGCTGTGAAGCTGGCAGCTTTTACATTTCTTCACGAACTCCAGCGCGTCTTTTTTCATCAAGGGCCAGTAATAGCCCTAGCGCATGACTTTGAAGGCCAAGTTTTTTCCTCCAATGTGCGACCCACAGATCCCGAGGTAGACTTCGCTTAAAGCGTAGTCAGCCTCTTCGGGAGTTAGAAAGCGGAGGTATGGAGTCGAGTAGTCACGGCGGTATAACCATCCGTCAACCACAGCATACCAGCCTGCTGTATTCTTGACCCGTTTGGCCTTCTCCACATCCTCTGGCAATGATCCGTCCGCCAGATAGTTTAAGAAAGGTGTCATCCAATTTTCCGCTTCGAAAATCTGCATTGCCTCTCGCTTTTCAATGTTGGGAGCGTCTAGGATCTCCCGCATGTCTCTCGAATACTGTTCTGGGTTTTCGGTAGCAGCGACTTTGACCAATTGGTCCGCCTTCCAGTTTTCGGTTATGGGAAGGTGAACCAGGGTAAGTTTGTCGAAACCCTAGGCGGCCTCCCTTACCTTTGCCAAATACTTGGCCAAGAGGGGGTTATTTGCCTCAAAGCTTCCGTTAACATGGTTAACGATTAGCTCGGAGTCGCTGTAAACTGCCAACCTCTTGGAAGAGCACTCATTGGCTAACCGCAATCCGGCTAGCAGGGCTTCATACTCTGTAATGTTATTGGTTGCCAAAAAATTGAGCCTGAGGGAGTATTTCACCTCAAACCCGTCGGGGGTCGTAAGGACCACTCTATCGCCACTGCCTGTGTCCGTAGACGGTCCGTCCACGTGAAGTATCCATTTTGAAACTCCAACAAGCAGTTCCGCGCTTTCTTCGGGCTGTTCCTCGAGGACTAGTGTTGTAGTCTCGACAATGAAATCAGCCAACGCCTGTGCTTTCACAGTAGGCCTTGGTTGGAATTCGATGTCGAACTCGCTCAACTCGATAGCCTATTTTACCAATCATCCAGAAACGTTGGGTTTCTGGAGGATGCTTTTCAGCAGCTGGTCCGTAAGGGCCACTATCCGATAGGCCTGAAAGTAGGGCCTCAACTTCCGCGCGGAGAATATCAGTGCCAAAGCTAATTTTTCTACGCGTGAGTAATGGGTCTTTGGGCCAGTCAATGTTTTACTCATGTAGTAGATCGGCCGCTAGGTGTCAGGGTCCTGGCGCACGAGGACAGAACTAAGGGACGCCTTCGACACTGTTAAGTAAAGATATAGCTCCTCTCCACCTTTGGGTGACACCAACAACAGCGAGCTGGCTAAATACCGTTTCAATTCATCAAAAGCGGTTTGGTATTCCGTAGTCCATTGGAACCCGTTGGATTTTGTTCCTCTAAGGGCTTTAAAGAAGGGTTGGTACTTGTCACCGGACTTCGCAAGGAAGTGAGACAGTGCTGCCAGCCGTCCAGTTAGTCGTTGGATGTCCTTTACGTCTCGTGGCGGAGCCAAATCTGCGAGCGCTTTGATATTCTTTGGGTTTGCCTCGATTCCTCATTGGGAAACAATGAAACCCAGGAATTTGCCGGAGGCCACTCCGAAGATACACTTAGCTGGATTCAACTTCATGTGATTCTTGCGGAGCACCTTGAATGACTCTTCCAGGTCGCGGATGTGGTCGCCGGTGACCTTACTCTTGACGAGCATGTCGTCGACGTAGACCTCCATGTTGCGACAATTTATTTTTCGAATATCTTATTAACCAAGTGTTGGTAGGTTGCTCCAACGTTTTCAAGCCCAAAAGGCATCACTTTGTAGCAGTAGGTGCCCTGATCGATTATGAACGACGTGTGCTCCTCGTCCTCCGCACTCATCCGGATCTGGTTGTAACCCTAATAGGTGTCCATGAAGCTTAGCAACTTATGTCCGACTGTTGAGTCAACCAGTTGGTCGATCCTGGATAAGGAAAAGCTGTCCTTTGGACAAGCCTTGTAAACGTCGGTGAAATCGACGGATATCTGCCATTTTCCGTTGCTTTTTTTTACTAAGACGACATTAGAGAGCGAGTCCAGGTATTGGACTTCCCTAATAAAACCTGCGTCTAGCAGCTTTTTGACCTCCTCGCGGATGGCGATTAGTTTTTCAATGGAGTGGTTCCTCCGCTTCTACCCGACGGGCTTTCGGCTAGAGTCAAGTCTCAATTTATGGATCATTATCATCGTTGGGATTCCAGGCATGTCTGCTGGAGTCCATGCAAAATGTTTAACGTTCCTTCGTAGGAACGCAACCAATTCATCGCACAGTGGTCCGATAAGTGAGTCGCCGATTTGTACACACTTATCCGGCTCTTCCGAGTCCAACGGGATTAGATCCATAGTTTCACCGGACTGCGCTTGCTGAATAGTTGTTTTGTCCCGATGGTCGAGTTCCCCAACTGTTCTAGTGCTGCCACTTGGGGCAATCTGTGACATGTAACAGGTTCGTCCGGTTACCTGGTCACCCAGCACCTCACCGACACCGTAGGGCGTTGAAAACTTCATTTTGAGGTGTGGAATGGAAGTGACGGCCCCAAACGTTGTCAAGCACGGTTTGCCCAATATGGCGTTGTATACTGAGGGTAGGTCGACTACGAGGAAGGTGGGCGTTCGACTTGCTGTTTTTGGATACGTACCCAGGGTGACTTCCAACTAGATAGTCCCTTGAACAGCCATTGGGTCGTTGTCAAGGCCGTATAATAGGCCCTCGGCAGGTTTTAGTTGGTTCTTTTTTAAACCTAATTTGAAGAAAGTATCCAAGTAAAGCAAATCGCGAGAACTTTCATTATCAATAAATACTCACTTCAGTCGGTATTCTACACTACCATCCGAAATGAGCGCGGACACAATGAGGGGATCAGCATGGGGGGACACTACATGGGCTAAGTCATCAGCACTAAAGCTGATAGTATTATCTGCCGTGTGCTGTTTCTTCCTTCCAGCATGCCGTTCCTCGCTGCTAGATGGATTTTTAGCAGGTCGGGTGGTAACCATGTTAACCACCCCTACTGTAATCCTATTTCGGGGTGGAGTCTGCTCCTACCTCTCTTCGCCAGCTGCTCCAGAACTCTGTCTAAGACTTTTGACAAATTTGGTGAGGTGGCCTCTACGAATCAGCTCCTTGATCTCCCTCTACAGTATATTACAGTCCTCAGTTGAATGGCCAGCAGATCGATGAAAGTCACAGTACTTCGACTGGTTCCCAGAGTCCTTCTTCAATGATTTTGGCTACTTTAGAAATTTTTCTTCGCGGATCTGCATGAGGACGTTTGAGCGTGTGTCCGTCAGAGGTGTGAAACTAGTGGGACCATAGTCTCTGCATTTTGGGGGCTCAATCCGGCGCTGCTTCTGGCGGGAGTGATTTTTGCCGCTGTACTTCCTCTTCCCTTCACCAAGGAACGATCGAGGCTGATCCGTCCATTCTGGATATTTTTCTTCGTTGGCCTCTTCCGTTGAGCGTAGACCCAGATGATGGATTCCGCCTCTCGGAAGGTCTGAGGATTTTTATGGGCCAGGAGCTTGAAAAAGTCACCGTAGGTCAGTGCAGAGATGAAACTGCCCAGCTTCATCTCCTCTATAATTCGTGGGATCTATCTAAACGATCCAGGAAACGCTGTGGGTTCTCTCCCGATTTCTGCTTGATATGGGAGAGATGCCACGGTGCTTTTCTTCCCGTCGGCTCGAGACATTTTGAGTCAGGAAGAGATTTATGAGCTCACAAAAGCTGCTGATGGTGCCTGAAGGGAGGTGATGAAATCAGATTCGGGCATCTCTCTTCAACGTGAGCGGAAAACAGCGGCAAATCGCTGAATCTTCTAACCTTTGTAGACTCAGATGGGTGCGGAAGTGATCAAGGTGGTCAACCGGATCACTACTCCCATCGTATGAGTCAAGGGAAGGCATTTTGAATTTCGTAGGCAGTGGACGGCTCAGGATCTCTGCTGTGAAAGGAGATCGGTCCAAGTCGATGGAGTGCTCGTCATCTTAGAACACACGGTTCCGGATTTTGTTCACTCACGGATTGGCGCGAGCGGTGTTTGCTGATCTTTTAGAGTTGAGGTAAACCATCAATTTTGTCTTGTCCCTGGAGGGTTCAGCAGTCGGTTGGCTACTGTCTCTAGTAGATCTGACAGTCCTGGAGGCTCGCTCCTGGATTGCATTCTCGTCTTCAGCCCGAGAGTATTGGGGATTTCTTCTCTCCGGACTTTCTCACGGAGATGTGCTTTCGGAACATTCTTCAAGCCTGTTCTGGCCAGGAACGTGGGAGGAGGCTGGAACTGGATTGCTCCTAGAACTCTCAGGCCTCCTGGCTGGCTTCTTTTTCCTCTGGCCACCATTTTTGCGCGGGGACGGCTACTAGTGGAGCCGCTTACAGTCGCTGCTTATTCTAAGTGCAAAGTATTTGGAGTAGACGATTGTTGGCTTGCATCTACTCCGTTAGCTGCTGGAAGTAGGGCGCTGGCACTCCGCCCATTGTCCTGTTGACCGCGGCACCAACATCGTGGTCCTGGTCGGGATTGGTGGTGTCTCTAGCGGGGTCGCTAGATTGAGCTCTCATGTTCACCATTTTGAATGCAGATCAGACAGTGAAAGAAAGAGAGACGTACACATTTGTGGTTGGCTTTTGTAAGCGCTTCCTACAGATGGCGCCAATGATGCGTCATGGATCCGAACTTCGAACAGATTCAGGATAATTCGTTTGTCCTGGTTTCGGCACCGTTTCCTGAGTTAGATCCTGCACATCACTAAAAAGAATAGGAAGTCAGTGTGTCGGTGAAAAGTTGTCCTATCGAAAACACTCTGACGCTCAAATCAGTAAACAGCCTTTGGAAGATAAAAATATTTTTTGAAATTGAAAATTGAGAAAAAGAGAGAGTGTATGTGTGTATATTTTCAGATGAAAGAGAGATGAGACTGTCTTCTTAAATCTGGAAGGTAGGGAGGCAGTAAACGGCCGTGAGAGGCGCGCATGTATGCCTTAGGTTTTTTGAGTTGCTTGAGTAAGTGTTTGCGTAGTAAACAACATCAATAATTGAGAGTGCAAGTCACTGAGAGCACATGTAACTGAAAGCGTAGGTAACTGAAAGCGTGCCTGGAATGGGAGTTCCAGAACTTACTTATGATTGAGCGGGCGATCTTTCTTCTTTGGAAGGAGTGAACCCTGTATGATTCGTTGGCTGGCATGCCTTTCAGAATTGATACCAGTTGCCAAAATGATTGAAATAGTTTCCTTCTATGGCGGTCAGCGGCTTTCCAAATTGCTTATCTTTCTTCTGCGTTTTTTACTGCTGGAGCGTCTCAATTGGCAGGAGATTGGAAAAAACTGGCACCTTCCTTACAAGAAAGGCGCCGATTTTGTCAATATCCGTTTTAGAAACCAGCAAAGATCGTGAAAATTGTCAGGAGAGTCGTTGCTGGCCGTCTAATGGATCGTGGGTTTAAGTGGGCCTGACCCGTAAAGACATTTTTATTTTTGGCCTGTTGCTACAGTGATTCCGGTCAACGCTCGCGTTGACCGTCTGCGTACGCGTTAGCCATCTTCCGGAGTCCAGACGAT
>JAODPA010067332.1:0-10606 GCA_025585075.1 Nepenthes mirabilis | reverse complement strand
GTCCAATTATCTTAATACCGAGTCGTCGATGTGTTTGCTATTCTATCAAAACACGTGAATTGTTAAATGGAAAATCAATGATGGTTCTAATATGACAGACGCATTACTGGATAGTTACTTCCAAAATGATTATTCAACTAATCTTAGGTTTGAAAATTTTATAAATACAGAGTGTCTTAATATAGAAAGCAGATAATATGACATCTCGTGCTTTAAGATTTTAAGTATCAAAATGATCATCGACTTAGCAGCACATTTCCTTTTGCCTGAAGTAACTCGAAAAATACCTGTTCAAATACAAATCGCAAAGCACTCGAACTTGCTCATAATAACTTGCACATAAAATATTATGAGCATGTCCTACAAATAAAATTTCCTTTAAGCCTAAATTTCTCATTTCTCAATTTTAAATATTCTAATTTGAATAGTATTTTATTGAATCATCAAAAGATAAATTCGAGGGTTAGTATATTTAAACACTAGTTTTGACTTTGAAGTGCAGGGCACTCAGGGTAGAAAATCCAAAGACCCCGCTTCAAATTTTCGAGCCAAATTCAGATTTAACGTATGAATCAAATATCATATAGAAAGCAAACAATATTTATAACTGTAGATTTATAACTAATGTAACTTTAAGTCTTACTCAAATTAATCCTTTGATCATATCAATATAAATATTTAATTAATTTAATTAAAAAAATACACATCATTGGCCCTTGGCCGAAGTGAACAAGACGAGACAAAACCCCACGGCCAGAGTTCACTCATGCTCTTTTAACTCCTTCCACGGCGAAGGACATTACCCTTTTATCGACTTCCCCGTTGAAATTTGGTTAATTACCTCGTCCAAATGGGTGTCATAGTTTTGATACATTCATCTGTAAAAGTAAAATAAAATAAAACCATTTAAATAGTAATCCAAAATTTCAAATTTTAAGGTATTCACTAGCCACTCCCTTTTACCTTTTTGTTGCGTCCCTGAGGTCGCCAGTTCGGGGTTTGCCGCTGGTGAGGCCATTCTGCCTGAGGAGGCTATTGGCGGAACTACAATAGGCTGGCATGATCGAGCGGGTGGAGCCCTCGGGCCCCTGGGACTTCGGTGCAAGGCAGGAACCCCCAAGCACCGGGAAGGAAACCTTTGTTGGGAAGGAGATTTTGTTCTCTGACTCCGTTTGTGGCACCTTTTCTCGGATTAGGACTGACAAACGGTTTGTCCTTCTCTGCTCTTCGTAGACTCCGGGTATGGTGTGTCTCTTTCATATTGCCCTTGTCCAGTGCGTTGGGCGCGCTTGTCGGGCTTAGGAAAAGGGTGAACAGGAGGCAGAGCGGCATTAGAGGAGCGAGGTTGCCGCCCTGAGACAAAAAATCGTTCAGTCGAGTGGGGGACACCCGCAGGCGACCGACGGTCTTCTAGCAAACTTCTGAGAGCGGAGTGCGCGGTCCGAGGATGGCTCACAAGTTTGACCGTCTTCGAAGGAGGCCTTCTGGCTCTTGGATGCGAGGTTTTTGGATGGAATATGCACGTGTCATTGCATAGCCTTCGTCGTTGCTCCATACATTCCCGCGGGAGTCTTCGACCCCAGCAATGATGGGGTTGCTTGCATCTAGTAGACTGCTCGGAGGAGGCAGGATCCCCCACCCCGTAGGTAGAGGTCTTTGGTTCCTCTTCTGCGTAGATAACTTTTTGAGAAGGCATCTATAATCTCACTTGAATAAAGGATACCTTTTTTCCTTTACAATCTGTCATGTAATGGTTAAACTATTTTGCTATCGTTGCCAAGGCTCGAATTCAAAGCCTTCTTGCGCCGTTCTCATCCTTCGGTTGATAATGTCGTTGCATCTCGCACGTAGTGGGATGCTAGGTCCAGTAGATTGGACGTCATCACATGCCCAATGGATCTACTCAATGACCAGCGAGGTTTTCAAGCCACAATAGCCAGACTACGGGTCTTAGGCCATTGCACGATCTCGTCTCAGTGCTTGGCCCTGCTTAGGGCATCATCGCTTTCATGCACGTGGTCCTAACCCACGACCGTCGTTGACTGAGGGTGCTCTTTTCTTCTGAGAAGGTGTTGCGCACTTGCCGTTTAGGCTCCCTAAGGTTTTAGTGGCCATTTCATTGGAAATTTCTGGAGCCCCTAGGCCCCAGTTTTTGACTGTATTGGCCGCTCGGTATCGAATTGAAATTCAAATACGACTGCGTATGGGCCACTCGGTATGGGACCAAGGTTCGATAAAGGGTGAATGAGTATTCACCCGACTTAGGAGCAGTTTAGGTCGCATGATTCTAAACAGTGTTTTGCCATCATTCATATGAGCAGATAATATTGCTATTCTATTAATGAAAACATGACTCAAGCAAGCAGTATGATGTATGCAAGATTTTCCTGGACTCAGTGTGGAATCGTCGTAAGTGTTCGACAACCGACGACGTGCTATGCCCTCGGGACCTGTCTGCTGCCCCGAGTGCACAGTCCGCATATACTGCTTTAGAGGGTCGTTAGGGGGCTTGGTTAGGTGTCTCGGCCTATGGCCCCTATTCTCTGTGGGATCTAGTCTCTTGCTCCAGATTGGCAAGTGCACCCTTCTCAGGAGGATCATCGACACAGAGGATGGCCCGTGAACAGGGTGACAACCACTCGGGTGAGTGGTCTTGTACTCATGGCCCCTAATCTCTGAAGGATCGGGTTCACCGCACGGGGCTGATAAGGTTCGAAGCCTACAATCTCCTGGCGACGATTTGAGCGAGATGGATCGTATTGCTCTAGGCCCTCATCTGTGCTGCTAGCCTTCTGGCCTTCATCAGGATGTCCCTCACGAGGTTGTCAGGTCACTAGATCTTCAACAGATGTTTGTCCATATTGCTTGTTTAGAAGATTGGAGGGCGACACCCCTAGCGTGACGTCTCTGTTTGGACGCATGAGGCCCGAAAGCTAGAGTCAAATTGGGACGCAACCCGATTGGATTTATCAGCCAGACAGGTTCGTGCTGGATGTGACCTACACGTTGGTCAATCCTGGGCACGAGACATGACTCTGGCGGGAAGAAGTGACGTCGAACTAGCTGGGCTTTGAATCATCAACTCTTCGTGGGACCTCTCCGCGCTCGAAGAGGATGCTGATCATCTCGAGAATGGCAAGGCGTTGTCGCTATAGGCTTTGGCCTGGCTCTCGGGGACCAGATCGGTCTCTTCTTCGAGAGTGGGCCCCATCACTTGGATCCCTCCTAATACCGAAGCTGTCGTTCTAATGAGGTAGGCCCTAGGGGTTGTCTAGGTACGTGGACGAGGTTGACTAGTAGTTGATCCTTGGAGAATGTTAACTCTCTTTGACTGCTAGGAAGCTGAACGGCGAAGACCTCAACGTCACATCTTCTAATGGGTATAATAAGTCCAAAGCGGCCGGCAGGACAGCAAGTGCTTGTTTTCTCGGGATCGATGTTCGTCTGCAGGGCTACTCAATGAGGGGTCGTCGCCATGGATGACTTCGGCTCTGATCGATGCAATAGCTCGCACTCGGGGTGTTAATCTTTTTCGACCATTTTGGAGCTAAACGGTGGAGCCCCCGGGCTTGACTACCCATTGAGGGGTCATCGTCATGGGAGGCGCAGTCACTAGCCGACGTGCTGGCTAGAGCTCGAATGTTGACCTTGTTTATTTTATCGTTGTGAGGTGGAAAGACTTTTGAGTCGTTATCACAAACTGTGTTAATGTTGCGTCCCTGGGTCTGAGTTCTTTGACAATTTAGGGAGCCATCGGATTCAACACTTGGGTCAAATCTTGAACGGGTCCGGTCTCCGTTCTCCTTAACCTAGCTACTGTACAATACAAACTATAAACAAAAGGTAAGAGGACGGTGAGAGATTATCCACCGCAAATACTCCGACGTTCAAATCATATATCTTCCACAATAAACGAAGGGCGGCACGCTTAGAGGTAAGTGTGATGGCAGTGCAAAGATTCCAACACCTTCATCTCGGGATGTGTATTGACTCTAGAGGTGACTGTTATAATGGAGCTTGCCTTCTTGGAGATGTAGAAAATTAGGGTAAATGACTGTTGTGGTTCTGAGATGGACACGTGGACTAATTAGTGCTTGTGCCGTGTGTGTTCTGGGCCCCAACCGGTCTACTAGTCACCTCTCCGATCAACAAAAGCGTTGACCGTTCTAGGATTTAATGGGCTGTCCTACTCTTGGGCCTCTACCGACCCACTTGCTCTTCATCCGATCACGATAGCGTTAACCGTCCAGCCAGAATTCCACCGTTGTGAATTTGGGCCGTTTCCTCCGTCGTGGGCCACCCCGTTACTGGCGTCCTGATCACTAGCCCCTCATACTAGTGGTCTCGGACATCACCCTCTAGCATGTCCATAATGGGACGTTTCTGGTTGGGCAACTTGTTCGAGATAGCTTGAAACTAGCAATGGCACTTGGTTTGCTGATCACGTCACTTGCGGCTATTGATCGTAACACCAAGATCCAGAGAACTGAATTGGAGAAAACGTTGATCGGATTTGTTGATCGTTTTGGTAAGAATCCATAGACCTCAGCAGGAATAGAAGCATTAATCGTATTCGTTGACTGTTCTAACCAGAATCCAGAGAACTGAGTAGGAACAGCAGCGTTGACCAGATTCGTTAATCGTTCTAGCCAAAATCCATAGAGCTTGAAAGAAAAGCAGCGTTGACCAAATTTGTTGACTGTTCTAACCAAAATTCAGAGAACTTGTGGGAATTGAAATGACACGCCATCATGACACCGGATTGTTAGACGAAAAGTTTACCACGTGTCAACCCGTAGCAAATTTACGAGAGATCTGATTCGACTGCACCCTCGTACAAGTTGGCCGTCTGTCTCACAACATCAGAGACGTTTGTTGTGCTCTCTGATAGACTTACAAGCACACTTAAGCCATACTAATGACCACCCTGGGTCTTCAGTGGAAGTAGTGCTTTAGGTAGATCATGTTACACGTCCGTAAGACTAACTTGCTGTTCTGGATACGGAGTTTGTACGCTCCATTCCATAGAACGGCTGTGACTAGAAACGGGACTTCCTAAATAGGGGAAAACTTGTTCCGATTGGTGGCCTTACCCGTAGCCTCTATGCTTCACAAAATCAAGTCTCCAACCTCGAATTGCTGCGCTTTTGATTTCTTACTGTAATAGCGGGCGACTCTTTACTAGTAAGTTGTTGTCCACATCATGGCTGCATCACAGGCTTTTTCTAGCAAGTCTAGAAGTTCCTTGAACTTCTTGGAGTTACCAAGTGGGTTAAAGGCTTCAACCCTGAGACTTGGGTGCCCGATTTTAACCGAAATTACCACTTCAGTCCCGCAGTAGAGATTGAAAGGTACCGTGCGAGTTGGTTCCTTTGGAGTCGTCCGGTATGAGCATATGACAGATGATAGATCGTTAACCCATAGCTCCCTGTGTCCTCCAACTTGATCTTCAGACAGTGAAGTAGCATATGGTTGGCGATCTCTACTTATCTGTTTGCCTGGGTGTATGCTACCGAAGTATCGACCAAAATGATACCGAGATTGATGCAATACTTTGTGATGCGTTTTTTTGAGAATTGGATTCCGTTATCGGTTACGATGACCTTAGGAACGCTAAATATGCACACTATACTCTAGCAAACGAATTCTAAGGCATTGTACCCGATGATCTTGGCCAGTGGGGCGGCTTAAACCTATTTGGTGAAGTAGTCAATACCCGCGATGATTAACTCCCTTTATATAGTCGCGATGGAAAAGGGACCGAGAATATCGAGCTCCCATTACGTAAAAGACCAATGAGATTGGAGGGATCTCAGTTTTGCGGGTGGCAGGTGGTGAAGATTGCCATGGAGTTGGCAATTCTCACACTTCTTCTCAAATTGCAGGGCGTCTTTCTTCATCATAAGCCAATAGTATCTCTGGCATATGACTTTGAACGTCAGGTTCACCAGAGGTATAGAGTCGAGTATCCACAACTATAGAGCCGTTCATCGATTATGGTGTACTATCCAGCCATCTTCTTGATTTGTTTGGTTTCGTCTGCGTTCTCTTACAGCGCTTCGTTTGCTAGATACCTCCAGTAAGGTGTCATCCAGTTTTGGGCGTTAGAGACTTGTATCGGTTTTTGTTCCTCTATACTGAAAGTGCTCAAAACCTCCATCATGTCCCTTGGATACTGTTTTGGACAGTTTGCCGCCGCTACTCTAGCAAGTTGGTCGACCTTCCAATTCTTAATTCTCGGGACGTGGATCAGGTTCAGCTTGTCAAATCTCTATATGGAATCCTTCATCTTGGCTAGGTATTTGGCCAAGAGAAGGTTGCACGCCTCAAAGATTTCATTAATTTGATTAACAATTAACTCTGAGTCACTGTAAACGGTTAGCCGCCTAGTTGAGCACTCTTTGGCTAGCAGTTATCCAGCCAACAGAGCCTTATACTCGGCCTCGTCTGGGGTCCTTAGGACCATTCTAGCACCACTGCCTGAGTTTGTGGACGAACCATCCACGTTGAGAACACATTCCGGTTCTTCTGGGTGGTGACTCGTGTCCTCAGTGGGGTGTTCTTTGACAATTGGCATCGTAGTCTAGACAATAAAGTCCACCAAGGCTTGCCCCTTGATGGTTGGCTTAGATCGAAATTTGATGTCGAACTCTTCCATCTCGATGGCCCACTTAACCGACCATCCAAAAATATCGAATTTCTGGAGAATACCCTTCAGTGATTGGTCAGTCAGGACAACTATGCAATGAGCCTAGAAGTACAGTCTCAATTTGTGGGCTAAGAAGACAAGTGTCAAAGCCAGCTTCTCAGCACGAGGGTAGCATGTCTCTGTGTCGGTCAACGTCTTGCTCATACAGTAGACTGGCCGCTGAGAGTCAAAATCTTGGCGAATGAGAAAAGAACTGAGAGCCACCTCTGACACCGCCAAGTAGAGGTCTAACTCTTCTCCGTCCCTGAATGACGTTAGCAACGGCAGACTGATCAAGTTCTGCTTCAACTCATTGAAAGTTACCTAGCACTATACAGTCTACTGGAAGCCATTTGCTTTAGTCCCCATTAGAGCCTTAAAGAATGACTGATACTTGTCCCCCAACTTTACCAAGAAGCGGGATAGTGTTACCAGTCATTCGATTAGCCTCTGAACATCATTGACGCTCCGCGGTGGAGACATATCAATGGGGGTTTTGATCTTCTTTCGATCTCTCATTAAGAGATGATAAAATCTAAGAACTTTCCTGAGGGTACTCCGAAGACACACTTTGAATGATTTAACTTTATCTGGTGTGTGCGGAGTATCTCAAAAGACTCAGTCAGATCGCAAATATGGTCGCTGGTGGTCTTCCTCTTGGTGAGCATGTCATAGACGTATACCTCTATATTGCGGCCGAATTGCTTCTCAAATGTTTTGTTCATGAGCCTTTGATGGGGGGCACCCGTGTTCTTCAGATCAAAAGGCATTACCCTATAACAATAGGTGCCTTGATCGATCATGAACGAGGTGTGCTCCTCATCCTCTGGGCTCACTCAAATCTGATTGTAACCCGAGTACACGTCCATGAAACATAGTAGGTCATGTCCAGAAGTCGAGTCCACCAACAGGTCGATCCTCGATAAAGAGAAGCTATCTTTTGGGCAGACTTTATTGACGTCGGTGAAGTCGACGCTCATTCATCATTTTCTGTTGTTCATCTTTACCAGGACGACATTGGAGAGTCAATCCAAATATTGGATTTCTCTGATGAAGCTGATGTCTAGAAGCTTCTTCACTTCTTCCCGAATGGCAACAAGCTTCTCCACAGAATGGTTCCTCCACTTTTTTTTGATGGGCTAATGACTGGGATCAAGAACCAAATAGCAGACATTATTTCGGTCTGAATTCCAGACATGTCTGCCGATGCCCACGCGAAGGCATCAGAGTTTTATCTCAAGGACACTATCAGCTCGTTACGTAGTGGTCCTGTGAGTGAGCCCCAACTACACACACCTCTTTGGGTCCTTCAAATTTAGTGGTACTAAGTCGGTTGCCTCATTGGGTTGTGCCTGCTGTGAGGTTGTCTTGTCTCTGTGGTTTATCTCCCTTGTAGGTCGTCCGCTGCTACTTGGTGCAATTTAAGACATATAACATGTCCGACCAGTTAAATAGTCACCCAGCACTTTACCGATACCACATGCTATTAAAAACTTTATTTTTAAATGTGATATCAAAGTAACAGCTCTGAACGTTACTAGGTATGGCCTACCTAGGATAGCGTTATGCAATGAGTACAGGTCGACGATCAAGAAAGTGAGTGTCTGACTCGCCATTTTAAAGTACATCACCAGGGTGACCTCCAACTGTATCGTTCCTTGGACGGCCACAGGCTCATTGTCTAGGTCGAACAATGGCCCTTCGATAGGTTTTAGTTTATTTTTTTTTAATCCAAATTTAAAGAAAGTATCGAGATTGAGCAAGTCCTTGTAGCTTCCATTATCAAAGAAAATTCATTTCAATTGGTAATCCACGGTACCATCTGAAACGAGTATAGATACAACAAGGAGATCAGCGTGTGGAAAAGTTACATGATTCATGTCACTCTCATTAAAGCTAATAAAATTTTCTTCCGTCTTCTACTTCCTCCGTTCGGCTTGTCGTTCCTTGTGATCCGCTTGGATCTTCACTTTCGGGTTGTGATCTTGTTGACCACGCCGACTACGACCTGATTTCGTGACTGGGGATGGATCTGGTCCTTCCCTGCCTGAGGTGCCAGAACTCTACCCAGAGTTCCTAACGAACCTGGTGAGATGGTCCCTCTGGATGAGCTCCTCAATCTCCCGCTAGAGCATCATACAATCCTCCGTAGTGTGTCCTCGAAATTGATAAAAATTGCAATACTTAATTGGATTTCCTCCCTTCACGTTCTTCAGTCATTTTAGCCACCTAAGGGACTTTTCACTACGGATCTGCATGAGAACGTTCGCCTGTGTGTCATTGAGGGGAGTCAAGTTGATCGGCATGTACTCCTTGCGGTTAATTACTCCGGTCCTGTGCTGCTTCCAGCGAGGATTGTCGCCATCACCATTCTTCCTCTTTCTATCGGCTGGGAATGAGCGAGGCTGATCAGTCCTCTCGGGACGCTTTGCCTCGTTAGTCTCCTCAGCAGCTACGTAAGCCCTGATGATAGACTCCATTTTTTGGAAGGCTATGGGTTCTTGTGGGCCAAGTGCTTGAAGAAATCTCTGTGCATCAAGGCCAAGATAAAACTACCAAGTTTCATTTCCTCTGTGAGTATGAGAATTCTTCTGGCCTCCGCTGCG
This sequence comes from Nepenthes mirabilis, assembly GCA_025585075.1. NCBI lineage: Eukaryota > Viridiplantae > Streptophyta > Magnoliopsida > Caryophyllales > Nepenthaceae > Nepenthes > Nepenthes mirabilis. Next base: position 1,312 of record JAODPA010067332.1, on the reverse strand, counting down.
AAACGCTCTAGGAACTTCCTTGGATTCTCTCCCTGCCTCTACTTGATGTGGGAGAGATGCCATGAATACTCTTCTTCTCGGCGGCTAGAATCCTACCGGACTAGGAAGAGATCAGTGTGCTCTAAAAAGTTTTGTATTTAGTTTGATGGGAGCCAGTGGTACCAGATCCGAGCATATCCCTTCAAGGTGAGCGAAAAGTATCGGTACATTGCCGAATCCTCCAGGCCGTGGAGACTGAGATGGGTGCGGAAGTATCCAAGTAGTCCATAGGATCAGCGCTCTCATCGTAAGAATCTAGTGTCAGCACCTTAAACTTAGTCGGCAATGGGTAGTTTAAGATCTCAACGCAAAGGAAGATCTCTCCAAATCTGTGGCATTTTCGTTGTCATCCTTGAACACGCTGTTTCAAATCTTCTCAACTTTTACGTCCACTTGATAGGCGTTTCCAAATCTCTTGGAGTTGAAATAAGTCATCAACCCCGTTCTTTCGAAAGTGCAGCGTGTAGCTGGTTGGCTATTGCCGCTAATGGATCATTCATTCCGGGAGGCTCCCTCCTGAGTCTAAGGTCTTAGCTCGTCCCGAGTATATAAGGTGTTCTTTCTTTCTGAACTCTTATCCGGAGCCCCTATGGCCCAAGCGCCCCTCAAGCCTGGGACGGCTTTGGGTGTTGGCGGCCTCCGGAGTATGAGAATTGGCCGGCCTCATGGCTTTTTTGGCCAACTTCTTCTTCCTCAGACCTCCCCTCCTGGACGCCTAGGTAGGAGCCGCGAATAGCGGAGCCCCTGACTTCTTTTTGCCTTATGGGGTGTAGAATATCAGGAATATTTTGTTCATATTGCTTATCTGTTCCACCAGTTTTGGAAGAATGACGTGGGTGCCCCTCCGACTAGGTTACCAATTGAGTGGTCCTGGTCAGGAGAAGCAACATCTCTAGTGGGAATACTAGTTTGGGCTCTGGTATTCACTATTCTATCTGATGGTATTGACTTTATAGAGAAAAGTGTTTGCAGAGATAAAAGTGGTTAGTTTTTTGATAGCTTCCAACAGACGGCGTCAATGGTGCGTCTTGGATCTAAATTTGAACAGATTTAGGTCGAATGATCCAAAATAAGATGCTTTCCTTATAAGCAGAGATCTCTCTATAAAGATGCTCTCATCTCTATAAATATCCACTTCTTATAAGTGCGACATTATAAATATATTCATAAGTGTCGGAAGATATATCGGGAAGTAAATTTTGTCAATCTTTTAATCTCTTATTTACTTATTGTATTGCGTAGGATTCAAATTTAAGAATATAGAGACCGGACC
>JAODPA010067331.1:0-10606 GCA_025585075.1 Nepenthes mirabilis | reverse complement strand
TATATATATTGAAGAATAAATTACATCATTCCCACACACAATTACAACATAGGGCTACAAGATTTAAGGAGTAGAAATGAATTGGCAATCCTAGGACTGATGCCCAAATTCTAATTCTAGAGTTAGAGGCTGAAAAATTTTCAAAGTTTAGAGTATTTAAAAAGCTAATAGGAAAGCTAAGAGCTAACAATGAGACCATCTTCTCATAAAAATTAATTCCCTCATTAAATCAAGAGTCAAGTAAATAGTCGATTTCTTCTGATTGGATATTCCTTCTTTGTAGCTCCCCAAACCTTGAGCTTTCAACTTTTAGTCCACCCATGGTCCCAATAGCTATAGCCATGCGTTGTTCAGCCCCAAAAACTCTGTCCTCAAAAGAACTGGCTCAGTCTTAAATATGAATAACTTGTTCAGTATAATGGCAAGACTTACGCATCCACTCAACTATTTCTCTCTCAAGATGGACTGATTGATCTTCAAAAAATGACACCTTAGCTTTAACAACCATAGCTTGAAATTCCAAACCCTAAACTATAGAAAGATCGCTATAAGATTGAGGCAAGCGTTCAACCTTAATGTCTTGACTATAAAACCTATATTTGATATAATTAACTAGGTTTTTAGACTGTAAAAAAGAAAAAAGTTTGAGATAGTAATTTAAAAACAAATAAATGGCTAGAAATTAAAGGCTCAGAAGCTTACTCTTAGGTCAGACGACCTTCTCTAGATATAAAATTTGATGATGATGATCCAGTTGGGTTCAAGACTAGTATAGGCAACTATCTCCAACAAAGAAAAGGTTAAGGTCTACAATACCAAGGAATTGAAAAACTTGGGGCTCCATATGAAGCCTCAAAACCCATGGAAGTTGGGAAGGATGACAAAAAATAAATTTTGGACTCTCTAAATATGTACATTACTTTTTGGTTCAAAGAAGTAGCTTGAGTGTAGGACTAGACACTAGTCCCACAAGTGCTGGAGAGACAGAAATATTTAGAATTCCATACTTAACAATGATAGAAGCATTAATAATAGGCTCATCATCATTCAATGAATGATGCAAGAAAACATACCCATTATTTGAAGTAGTGGAAATCCTCTTTTCCAAATTCAAATTAGGTGTCTTCCTGATAGATTGGGCGATGATGAAAAAATAGCCAGAGTAAATTGATGTGCAGATTCTTCTGCTTCCATCTCAGCCATTTTAGCCCAAACATCATCCATAATTCTCAAAACATTATCATCATCCTTCGAATGAGGAGCTGGTGAAGTTATTGTCAGAACATTGGACTGATCAAAGATAACCCTAAGAGAACATCCTATGAAAATGCCACCCTTTCTCCGTTTCAAAAGACAAGGAAGTATATATCAACAACAGTTTTTTCTCCAAAGACAAGGTACTAATTAACCGCATTAAGAGTAGTTTGAGTTAAAAAATTACCAGTTTTGTTCAGCCACATTTTTTTATGAGATCAATTCGAAATCTAATCATAGTACATTCATTTTCAAATACCAGACCGAAAAACATTGTATTAACATTATCCCATTTATTTGGCAAATTCTAATTATTAGAATCCTCGAAGAAGAAGAACCTTTCCAATTATTTACCAAGTCTAAGTTTCCACAACTTATTTTGAACCCCCTTCTTAAGAGTTAGAGAAATTAAATCATTCTCTTGGTAAAAGTGAAAGACCACTTTAACCATCCGAATAACAAATCTAAGATCCCATTGACAAAAAAAAAGATACAAAATGTTACAATATATCTAATTACTTTGGGATGGAAAAAACGATTGGAATATCAAGGGTTTCCTTTATTCCTATAAATTCCTTTGCAAAGAGAATCTAGAGATTATCTTTCAAATGAGTTTTATAGACAGTGATAAAACCCTTTTTTGGAAGACAAACTCTCTCTTCAAATGAAATAACTTGAAAGGGGATGGCCAAAGGAATATTATATCGATCATAACATTCCATAATTAGACAAGAAGTAATGTTGGCAACATTATTCAAGGTGCTTCGAGAAGCCTTGAAAGATTAAAAGTTAGATGATCAAAGAAATTAGAAAGATGGTGCTTTGATGCAAAGTGAAAAAGAAGGTACTAGAATTTAAAGAAAAGTATTAAAGGCATTAGAATTTGAAAGAGCAACTAAAGTTGGAAATGATGCATTACGAATAGCAATGCTGGTCCAAACGGCATTGTTCACTTGACAGCACGTCATCATCCCTTTTTACAAATCAAAAGGCTACATACCAAAATATTTCAAAAATGTGGCAATTAATGAATGGCCTATCATTGCACTAATCGTGTGGTTAATAGGTCATTTCCATTATAGAAGTAATGATGGTTAGGATATTATAAAAAAAAATTATTGAAATTACACTCTAAAAGTTCGGTTCGCCTCAAAGAATGAATTTGATTAATCCTAATAATTAAAAATTATAATTATTTGATTAAAGATCCCGATTTATTAGAAAATTTAACTATCAAGAATTTGAACTATCAGAAGATAAAGTTTTCAAAATATCGAATGGTTAAATGTCTACTAAGTTAAAATTCGGATAATTTTGAGATATCGAAAATTAATAACTGAATAAGATTTTACATTCATATAGTTTATCAATCTAAATTTTTGGTAACTTATAATCCCATGATAATAAATACATATCCAAAATACGAAAAGAAGAAATTGGGAACTATGACCTAAATAAAAAAAATAAAAAATTTTCTTTTCTTTATAAATGCACTCATGTATAAGATGTGTTCTTATAAGATAAACTCCAAAAATCATTCAACTAGAAGAAAAAGGAGAAAAGTGTAAACCAACAACAAAAAGTAGAAGAATAATAGCATATAGGAGGTTCACATCTCCTCTAAAATTCAATATTTGGTCTATCATCACTGGTTAGTTAATATTAAGCCAACAAAAATATTAGAGCACAAGAGCTAAAAGACAACGCACCAATTGATCTCCTCCAACAAAGCACGAAACCAAGCCCCTCCATAATAGATGATAAAAGGTATCTAGTGTAGCCACCCTAAAGGAAAATCACTCCGCCATAAGATGTTGTATAGAAAAATCAAGATAATTTTTCATATAAAAAGGATAATCAAGACAAACTTCAAGAATGTTTTCCAGAAAAATGTAAAAGCATCAGGGGGAGTTCTCTCTTCAATTCACCCAATATAAGGGACTCCATCAAATATTAAGACTTGTGATTTAGTTGAAGATCGAATGAGAATAGTTCTTTTTATAAGACGAGCTTTAAAATGGGGTGCTTTGAAGCAAAAAAGTAATCAAATAATTAAAGAATCTTGTTTAATGAATTAGATAATCAGATTTTGATTGATAAAATCAATCAACAATCAATATGCGTTAATTAAATTTTCATCAATAGGGAGAATTTAGATGACATTTAAGACAAATCACTTAGATTTCTACTTTAACATATTCAAAATTTGAATACAACCTCCAAGTATAGGGAATTAGTATTGAATATATTTTAAAATAAGATCGAACTAATCCACTAATATATAGAGCTAGCAAACCATAAGCCTATAAAGAGAAATGAATTAATCGAAGTGTTAGGTTCGAGTCAGAAAAGAATCCGACCAAATGATCAAACTACCAAATGTTCAAATGATCAAATTGTTGGTAATATAAAAAATCAAGGTATCGAGTGACCGGTGTATTAATAAATCTGAAAAATTAATCTTAATAAAGGACTATATGAATCGAAAAATAAACGGTCAAGTTAAGTACACAATTAATTCTCCCAATAGACAAGTATTAACATAGAGTTTATAAAACGGTTTGGTCATTCAATTTATAACTAACATGACAGCTCAATTTATGCACAATTATATATCATCAGGAAGGATTTACTAATTAGTAATAAAATTACAGATACAATAATTTTTTGAATAAAGCGGAGAAGAAAAGTTACAAGAAAGACGAGTACAAAACCCTAACCTTCTAAACACTTGTAAATCCCAAAAATCTCGAAGCCAAACCTTTAATTTCACTCTCTTTTATCATCAACCTTTTATTTTTTTTTTATTTTAGAAGAAGATTTTTAATTTAAGTATCGAAAAATATTTAATAAGTAAATCTTATATCATTTAACTTCCTACTAAATATTATGTGTGCAAGATCTAGATTTAAATGTTCAAAGATTCAGTCTGATTTTAATCAACAATTATATAGATCTAAGGTACGCAACACTAACAAATCAATAAGATAATAAAGTGGGTTTGAACTAACATAATTGATTTGGTCTATTTCATTTTTTTAAGAAATTAATTGAAGGACTTAGGTTTTGATTATCAAGTAATTTATTGCGTCCAAACTCCACATTGGTCATAATTTTGAGTTTGAAGTAAAATCTTATAAGAATTGACAAATTTATCAGTTTTATGTTAGTATTTTATTTACTTGAATTAATTTTATTTTCATCTTTAATTTAAGCCAGATTTATTGCGTATTATAAAATTAAGTAATTTTATTGGTTAATTTTTTTTGGCTAGACTGACATATTTAAGTCCTAATTAGCACCAAAATAATAATTTGAGATACTAAATTTCTGAAATGTATTATATCAATGAAAATTAAAATTAGTATCAATCAATTTGATGGCAAATCATGTATAATTTGATATGAAACCTATTCGGAAAATAAACTCAACTAGATAAGTAAAGAGTAAAATATCTTAAATTAAAATTGGGAATAAAATTAGCTCAATTTGTCGAACTAATTGATTCCCCAATTGACAAATAGCCTTTTGAAGTCCACATATAGGGATTAAGGGGTTCCCTGCTGAGATCCTTGGTTGGAATTTGTTAACAAGTTAAGACTACTTACCAATTCAAGTATAAAATGTATCTTAATCCTTTCATTTTTGTGTTGGAAAATATCAATGTGCAATTGAGATAAAAAAAAAATCCAAAGCAACTAAATATTTTAACATTTTGATATGCATCATGAATCTAAATTCAGACCTGAGAGTTGTTAAATGGGTTCTTGAATATTTAAATCCAAATTCTATATATTACAAACTAAAACGAGAGTTTAGAGAGATGAGACGGATTCTTCATTTTATACTCTAATCCTCAAATCAGTAAAAAGTGTTAACAAGTTATTTAGATAGATAGATGGAAGAGAGGATTTGAGAATCAGGCTTCGAAAATATTTTGCAAAGAGGAAATGGTTTGGAGAGTAAACTCCGGACCACTTCGTGTAGGCTAAATATTGCAAAGCTTATACTGAATCTTAAAAAATTGTAAAGATTGATAAAAGATCAGCAAAAGATTAGACGATGTAAGATTTAGATCTATCAGAAGATGCTATTAAATTGCTAAGTATATTTATATTTACAAAAGTGTATGACCAATTATTTTGGGCAATTTCTACTGATTTTCACAAGTTGAAGGTGATTCTCCTAAAAAGAATTGATAAATAGCTTTTTCAGTAAGGGATCATTGCTCGCGATTCATATGTGAGAATTGATGAGTGTCCAAATTAGTTGCCAAAAGTTGACTGTTACCATGCATGTTTATAATCATAGGTTACGGAAAAAAGTTTCTGATTTTATGACTATATAAATCATGGATGGCCGTGCCTTAAATGAGTCATTGCCAAATGATGCATGATTTTGGCCAAGTGTGAGAGTCGATATATTAGCTAAGCAAATCAACTCTCCTTAGATTGTGCTCTTGAACCAACAAAATAATAGATCTAAAGCTTACGACTCATGTTTTTGTTAGACATTGATGTGGCTAAAATAACCACTAAAGCGGAATTTAGAAACGACTTTATACCTCCAGCCATTTTACGTGCTCTGTTTTCGAACTTGGGATTCGGACGGGCTCTGTACTTCTGGATACTCCTTCACTCATTTAGATGGTGTAATACTTGAGTTGGATGCCATGGATAAAGCCAAAAGGCTCAATTTATAGGCAAAATTATCACTCACCTCAACCGAGGGTTTTGTACTCAAACCGGCCAAAATTAATTAATTAACTTAATGTGAGAGTTATCATCACTTAATTGACCACTAATACTTCAGCAATTAATTGAGTTAAACGTTAGAAGGTTACAAATCAATCGAGGAAGACGAAGAGGACAAAACCAGTCTGCGGCTCGAACAAACCGATTTCACGGCTCGGCTCACTGGCTTGGCGTCTTGATCGGCTTCATGGGCAGGCTCAGTTAATTTGGGCTGAAACCCATATTCTCCCACTTGATCCATGTTTAACTTGATGTGATAATCAAACTCATTAATTCTCAAATTTAAGAAATAAATATACGAATCTTGACAATAAGTCCTCTAATAATGAATAATATCTTCCATGTATTACAATATATTATATTTTTCAAGTCATCCGGTAACTTTACTTTATGAATAAACCCTATATTTATTCTTTGTCTAACTTAATGATATTCTCAATTCAATTAATATGTACATAATTTTTGAGAAATATCACAATAATAAAATAGAAATTTATAACATCATTGTCCATACAATAAAAATTACAAAACGAAATTCAATCCCATTTCAGTTACAAGATCCTTGAACCTTAATGGTGGCATGCCTTTTGTCAAAAAATCAGCGATCATCAATTCAGTGCTGATATACTCAATAACAATTTTCTTTCCTTTAATGCGCTCCTTTATGGCTAAAAATTGAATGTCGATGTGTTTATTTCGACTGCTACTTTTGTTATTTTTAGCCAGGAAAACAGTAGCTGAATTATCGTAAAATATCTTTAATGGCCTTGAGATGGAATCAACCACTCTAAGCCTAGACATGAAATTCCTCATCCATACACCATACTTTATAGCCTCGAAACAAGCAACGAATTCGACCTCCATAGTGGAAGTAGCAATCAAAGTTTTCTTTGCACTCCGCCGGGATACAGCTCCACCGGCAAATAAAAATATATAACCGGATGTTGATTTACGTGAATCAACGCATCCAACGAAATCTGAATCGAAGTACCCCAAAACTTTCAGATTGTCGGTCCGTCTATATGTAAACATGTAGTCTTTGGTACCTTGAAAATACCTTATGACTTTCTTGGCAACTTTTCAGCGTTCGATTCCTGGATTACTCTGAAATCTTTCCAACATTCCAACTGCAAATGTTATGTCAGGTCCTGTACATATCTGAGCATACATTAAACTTTCAACAATGGAAGCATGCTGAATGTTCTTGATCTGTTCCCATTTCAAATTATTTTTTGGGCATTGGCTCAAATTGAGCCTATCACCCTTCACAATGGGTGCTACACTTGGTGAACAATCTTTCATCCAAAATCTCTCTAAATCTTATTGATATAGGTCTTTTGAGACAAACTCAAAATACAACGCAGTCTGTCTCGATGTATCTTTATGCCAATGACATAAGATGCATCACCCATATCCTTCATTTCAAAATTTTTAGAGAGAAATTATTTCATCTCATACAATAACCATTTATCATTGGATGCAAGTAAAATATTATCCACATATAAGACAAGAAAATAAGTCTTACTCTAACTGACCTTCTGGTATATACATTGATCTAAAATATTCTCTTCAAAACTGAATAAAGAGATAATTTTATCAAATTTTAAATACCATTAACGGGATGCTTGTTTCAATCCATATAAGGACTTCTTTAATTTGCATACCAATTGCTCACCATCACTAGAGGAGAATCCTTCTGGTTGTTTCATATGAACCTCTTTCTCTAGATCACCATTTAAAAATACTATTTTTACATTCATTTGTTGTAATTCCATATCAAAATGAGCAATCAATGCCAAAATTATACGAAGAGAGTTTTTTTAGATACAGGAGAAAAAGTCTCCTTGTAATCAATTCCTTCTTTCTGAGTATATCCCTTAGTAACGAGTCTTGCCTTATATCTTTCGATATTGCCTAATGAGTCTTTCTTTATTTTAAAGACCCATTTACACCCTATAACTTTCATCCCTTTAGGCAATTCAACAAGATCCCAGACTCTATTACTACTCATGGAACTCATCTCTTCTTTCATGGCATTGTACCACAATTGTGATTCATTACAACTCATAACTTGTGAAAACGCTTCAGGATCATTTTCAGCTCCCACATTATAGTTAGACTCTTCCAGATATACAATATAATCATTAGGGATTGCTAACTTTCTCATTCTAGAAGACTTTCTTAATGTTGTATCATCATCTTCAATAGGAGTATATTGTACAACTATTTCAAACAAATCATGAATTTCATGGTCAACTGGAATAGGATCAATATTTTGTGAAATGACATTGATTAGTTGTTCAACACTATATTGATCTTGAGGAGTATTGTGTACAACAATCAACCTATCATCTGAAGTAGAGGGTTGAGAATCCAAATGATCAGTTCTTGATCGTTTTCTCCCACTAATTAAGTCATTCTCAAGAATTTTTACATTTCTTGATTCCACAATCCTAGTGGTGTGAGATTGATAGTAAAATCTGTATCCCTTAGACCGTTCAACATATCCAATAAAATGTCCACTTATAGTCATTGGGTCCAATTTCTTCTCATATCGGTTATAAATTCTTACTTCGGATGGGCATCCACATACGCGTACATATTGCAAACTCAATTTCCAACCTTTTCATAATTCAAAAGGAGTTTTTGGGACAACTTTTATTGGGACCTAGTTTAATATATACACCGTCGTTTTAAGAGCTTCACTCCACAAAAATTTTGGAAGTTTGGAGTTACTAAGCATACTCCTGACCATGTCCAATAATGTTTGATTTTTTCTTTCTACTATATCATTTTGGTCCGGAGAATCAGGCATAATGTACTGGACAACAATCCCACTTTCTTGAAGAAACTTTACAAATGGACCAGACATTTGTCCATCTTCAGTATATCTACCATAATACTCTCAACCTCTATCTGATCTCATAATTTTAATATTTTTTTAGATTGTTTCTCTACTTCTATTTTAAATAATTTAAAAGCATCTAAGGTTTCATATTTATTATGAAACAAGTAAAGATACATATATCATGAGAAATCATCAATAAAGATGATGAAATATTTTAGGCATATGAGTCTATATCAGGACTACAAATGTCAGTATGTATGATATCTAATATGTCCGAACTCCTCTTGGCATTTTTCTTAGTTTTGTTGGTCTGCTTTTCTTTAATGTAATCCACACAAGTTTCAAAGTCAGTAAAATCTAGAGTACTAAGTACTCTATCAGTTACCAATCTTTTGATTCTATCAATGGAGATATGTCCCAATCTCCTATGCCACAATATCGAGGAACATTCATTCATAACACACCTTTTAATTTTAGTATTAGTATGCGCAATATTAAAAGAAGTATTATTTTACAAATTTAAACAATAAAGACCATCAGACAGTGTACCATTTTTAATAATATCAAATTTATAATATAAACTGAATAATGAGTCTGAAAATGTAAAGGAATATCCATAGGGTACAAGTCTTGAAACAGAAATCAAATTTTTAGAGAAATTTGAAATGTAAAAGATCTTTTCTAATATTAAAACAAAACCACTACTTAAAATCAAACTGCATGTTCCAATGGCCTCCACATGTGAACGCATCTTATTTTCGGAGAAGATGCATTGTTCATTGCCCACTGGTTTCCTTAGGTTTTGCAAGCCCCATACGGAATTAGAAATATGGATTGTAGAACCAAAGTCAATCCACAATGTGTTATGTACAATATTAACCATATTATATTCATAACATACAAAAGAGTATGGATTACCTTTCTTTTTAAGCCAATTCTGATATTTAATACAGTCTTTCTTTATGTGTCCCTTCTTTTTACAGAAAAAGCACTTAGACTCCTTCTTGATATCAGATTGGGGAGGTACTTTACCTTTTCCCTTTGATTTGGCCTGCGTCTTGAACTTTTCTTCCTTTAGCATGTAGACGCTTTCACTTTGCTCCATCAGAATCATTCCTTCCTTCCTCTTGAACACACATGGTCATCAGTTCATTGATTAATAATTTATCCTTATGTGTGTTATAAGAGATTTTAAAAGGCCCATATTGTGGTGGAAGTGAATTCAAAATGTAATGCACAATGAAAGGTTTAGACATTTTTACCTCTAGATTTTTCAGTTGAGTTGCAATATCCCTCATTTGCATTATGTGCTCACGCACACCCTTAGCACTGGTGAGCCTAATAGATGAGAACTTCATTATTAGGGTACTTGCAAGTGTCTTATCTAAAGTCACAATTTGTTCATCAATTGCCTTCAGTAAATCTTTTACTTTAGTATGCTGATCGATATAACCACGAATACCAGTAAAAATTTTTGTCTTTATGAACATTAAATTGAGGCGATTAGATCGTTCCCAGGGTTCATAAAGAGTTACCTTATTCGGAGTGCTGGTAAGGGTAAGAGCCAGTGGTTCATCTTTTCAGATAGCATAATCGATATCTAACCACCCTAAGTGAAAAAGAATTCTCTCCTTTCACACTTTATAGTTGTCACCCTTAAGTTTAAAAATTTCACATCTAATATCGAAAAGATTTACAGATCGAATAGATGTATAAAATAAATACATACTTAACATCCAAAAATGAGGCT
>JAODPA010067330.1:0-10606 GCA_025585075.1 Nepenthes mirabilis | reverse complement strand
GGTTCCAAATCCAAACCGGCATCTTCTCTCATACCTGGTCCTAGCAAGCCAGTTTCATCCAAATAGCCGGTTTGACTTATTCAAACCCAAGTCCTCAAATCCAAACTAGCATCTCCTCTCATAGGTTGCTGGTCGGCATTTCTTCTCTCACAAGAAACTAGTTCAAGTTTCATATCAGCATTTCCTTTCATAAAAGACCAATTTGATCAAGTTGCATTTTTGACTAAGTCAAGTCAACTCCCAAATGTATACTGACATTTTATCTCTCAAAATGCCCAATCAAAACATCCCGGCACTTTCTCTCTCACACAGCCAGTCCAAGTCCACTCCGGTGTGCCAGATGCGAATCGCCAAATCTCACCTCTAATCTACTTTAAAGCTCTCTTGCCAGATTATGTCACTTCGGCATTTAACGTGTTGTCTTGGTTTGGATGGTCAAATATCTAAACGGTCACAAGAAACATCCCAGCTTGGCAACCCAATTTGACTAAACTGGAATCCAAACTGGCATCAGGATCCAGATCAGAATCCAGTTCAACGTTCATTCAAAAATTCAATACAGCACACCATTTTGATATTTAATCTATTCAAAGTTCATTCTAGAAGACTACTCAGTTCTGATTCTCAGTCCATTCCGGAGATGTTTTCACTCAAAAGGTTTCATTCACTTCGAATTTCGATCACTCCGGAGCTTTCATCTCGCTCCCACTTTGGATGATAATCCACACCACTACAAAACCTCGGTTACATCACTGAGTGGCCCAAAAGAGGTCAAATTCCATAACCTCGATTACATCACTGAGTGGCCCAAAAGAGGTCAAATTCCACAACCTCGGTTACATCACCGAGCAGCCCAAAAGAGGTAGAATTCCAAAACGTTGACTACATCACCGAGCGGCCCAAAAGAGGTCGAATTCCACAACCTCGATTACATCACCGAGCGGCCCAAAAGAGGTTGAATTCCAAAACCTCGGTTATATCACCAAACGGCCCAAAAGAGGTCGAATTCCACAACCTCGGTTACATCACTGAGCGGCCCAAAAGAGGTAGAATTCAAAAACCTCGGTTACATCACCGAGCAACCCAAAAGAGGTCGAATTCCACAACCACGGTTACATCACCGAGTGGCTCAAAAGGGGTCAAATTCCAAAACCTTGGTTGCATCACGGAGTGACCCCAAAGCAGGTTAGATATTAAAAAAATCATATATCACGAGAATGGTAAATTGACAAAGCCAGACCTATTGGAATCATCAAAAACATGTCGGGAGTTAAAAATTTCAAATCACCAGACATGGGGGGCGAATGATTGGTACAGTATACCCAGCCTAGAAAATTGTTCAAACCATTTCTTCCAATCCACCGGCGGTTATCTTTGGTGGTTGGTTATGGATAAGAATGGCCGGCGGTTATCTTTTTCGGTTGGCTATGGATAAGAATGATCATCCTCCAACTATATAAGGACCCTCCAAGAGACCTGCATGGGGAGAGGATGGACATCCCTTCTCAGGCACACTTCTAAGCCATCTATCAATAGGACGCATCCACGCTCAATCCACCACACATGCATCCTCCATTTATCTTTTTATATTCTTGACAAGACGTCTCACTTAACCATCGGAGGGTTTATGGTGGGAGCAATTCTCGCTGACCTCTGACCTCTAGTTTTCAGTTGTGTTGCACAGGATTCAGATTCAAGATTATGGAGACCAGATCTGCATCAGATCGACTACCCCAAATCTGTTTGATAACCTGAATTCTTGGTATGCAACACCTTCCATCAAAGGGTTTTATGGTGTAGGACTTGTTTTTTGTATTTATTTGTTATTCAGGATCAGCCCCCGCGGTTATAATTTTATTCGAAGTCAGAAAAATACTTTGAATTAAATCATAGTTTGTAAAATTTTCTCTTTTTTTAATACAATTAACTTACTTACCCAAAGAAAAAGTATTTGGATCGTTAAAGTTCCGAGTTTTGCACCTTGGGCGTGGAAGAAGATTATGAAGCTTTGTTCTGATATGCGCCCCCATGTCAAATACATTATTGGAAATTGATCTCAGACACATTTGGCTGGATAATTGGCATCCCCTAGGACCTCTGTGCGACCATTGTGGGGATCGGGTGCATCTGATCACGGGTATCCCCATTGATGCAAAGGTCGAGGAAATTATTAGGAATGGGTGTGGAGATGGCTGAATGACAAAGATGAGGATGTAAGGCGCATTCTTAAAAAAATGCCTAATTACCAGCCCCATTAGGACGAACAAGACTCTATTAGCTGGAGTCTTTCTAGGAATGGTCATTTCTCGATCCGCTCTGCGTATGATCTTCATCGTGCCCCAAAAGAAAAAGTGGCGTGGGCCTCGCTAATTTGGGGTCCTTACCATATTCCTTCCCATGCCTTCATCTTCTGGCTTTGCATCCGACGTCGGCTTAGTACGCTTGATCGGGTTAGCAGATGGACTAATATTTTGGATAAATGTACCTATTGTCAAGTTGAGGTGGAGAATCCTAATCACCTCTATTTCAATTGTGTTTTCACTTGCGCTGTCTGGAAAAAGATGCGCCAGAGAGCGGGGATATCATGGGCATATACTGACTTACATTCGAACATTCAGTGGGCTGCCAAAAGATGGAAACGCTCTAACCCGAAAGGGCTATCCTTTTGTCTAACATTGGCAGTGTCGATTTACTATCTCTAGAAAGAACACAACCAAGGGCTTTTCAATGACTCCAATTGGGCTTCTGAGCACCAATTGGTTATTCAGATCACAGATATTGTGCGCCATAAATTAGAAACATTGATTCCTAGGCGCAATCAAGATTACAAGCACATTAAGGACCGATGGAACCTTACCCTTTAAGCCTTGGCTCTCTGGGGTTCGGGGATGATCTGGCACAGGAATGGTTTACTCTGGTTGGTGTATGGCCTTAGCGGATATTGGAGCTTAATGCTGATAGTGTGCTTTCTGCTCAATTTGTTTTCGGGTTGGTGGAAAAAAAAGGGGGATTGCTCTGGCTGGCCCTGATCATGTCCAACTAGAGTGTTTCTTGGGATTTGTGGACTTCCTCTCCATTTGGAGTGCCTCTCCGGGATGTTAGGTTTTTCTCCTTATCTCAAGGATTGCACTGGCTGGCTCAGAGTGTGCTTCTTCGGATTTGGTTTCTATCTTCGTAAAAAAAAAATCCTTTGACCATCCGGTGTGCCTTCCTGTTCTTTGGGGTCTCTTCTTCTTTAAAAAAAAGTTTAGTCATTCGAGCGGGGCAGGCTCTGGTCTTGTTCGTTTGTTGTGTTTTGTCGGTCCCGTGGGTTTTCTCTATATTAAAAAAAAAACCTTGACCATCCAGTGTGTTTCAGTTACTCCTGCCTCTGCTCCTCAAGTGTTGGCTTCAAATCAAATTGGAAATCTAGCTTTGATTGAAGCTGGGGAGGTTGAATTGCTCCATGAAGTGGATGACATTGCAGGGTGTTCTTTGATATCTGCTGTGCAACTCTCCCCGGTGGAGTGTCCTAACTCAGGTGTAAGGCTTCCATCTGATGAATTACCCTTTGCTGGTAGTAAAGGTGATGTGAATTCTATTGCTGGTTTGAATCCGAGGATTGAGCATGTGCTACACTCATACTCTGAGCTGTCCAGATTGAAGGATAATGGAGTGTGTCTCCATGCTAATGGCCACATCAAGACCTCATATGCTGATATATTAAAGCGTGGGGTAGAAATTAATGAGGCGGTCGAGCCTGGCAATGGAGTAGTCCAAGGAGTGGTAGCTCTTAAATTCAGCTCCATTTCTGATGGATTTTCTGAGGACTCGTTGGAAAGTAAGCTAAAGTATCTTTCGCCTTTAGCTCATAGATTTGCTGCTCGAATTAACTCCCTTCGTCGTGCTGTTGACAAGTCTGCGCACAAGGATGTGGCTCTCCACGGCCTTGCATCTTCTCCGTCTGACTATCTCAATCCTCGGTCACTGGACTCATCCCTAAAGGTGGGAAAATCCATGATCAAAAAACATAGCTCCTAGCAATTATCCCATTACAACCCTCTTTTGGTAAATGAAAAGGAGATTGAGAATTGGGTGCTCCATAAGGCTAAGGCTTCATATAAAGGCCAAAGGTGATTTTAAGGATTCATATTGATTAAGTTTGCTTGGTGTGGAGCTGAGGCTGGTTTGCCCTTGCTGACATGGCCTGTAGCTGCCGTTTTACAATTGAAGGCCGGATGGTTTTCTTGCTCGGTGGTTTATAGGTTGTGCTTTCGCCGTTTTGGATTACCCTGCTGTCATTGCTCTTTTACCAGATGGGCTGCTGTTTTTGCCCAGCCTGGATTTTAGGCCGGATTGGCCTTGATGACGTGGCCTTAGCTGCTATTTTAAACTCAAGGCCGGAAGGCTTTTTTCCCGAGATGTGATCAAATGTCGATTTGGAATGCCATTCTGTTTTGCCCGGTTAGGTAAGTTTGCTGGATATGCCAGGATGTGGGATTTGGCCGGTTGGTTTTGCTTGGTTTTTTCCCGGTGTGGAGTTGAGACCGATTTGGCCTAGCTGACGTGGCTATAGCTTTCTACAATTGGCCGGATGGATCTTTCCACTTGGTATGCGATAAAATGCGTTTTTGGATTGGCCGGTTCTGTTTCGCCTGGGATTGTTTGCGGGTTAAGTAGGACTATGGCTCTTCTTTTCTATTGTTAGACAGGTTTGGTTGATGGCCTTTAGTGGCTGTAATGCTATTTACTTCGTTGCTTCTTTATTCTATTTTTTTGTTTCGTGACATGTTTCACGGTGTCTGGGGTATGGCCCTGCGTTTTTGTTCTATTTCCAAGTCGGCAAAACACTGACCAATTTTGTAATAGAACATAGGTTTTGTAATTCTTTTTATGTTTAATGCAATTTCATTACTTACCAAAAAAAAAGTGTTTCAGTTACTTACGGTTCTTCTTCTTCTTAGTCTTCCTCTTTTTCTTCTCAAAAAAAAAAAAAAATCCCTTGACCATCCAGTGTGATGTTCGGTTACTTAGGGCTTTTCTTCTTTTTCTTCTTCTTCTTAAAAAAAAGGAGCAGTTTGGCCATGCAGGCATCGCTATTTTACGAGTTCTCTTGCAGACATATGGTTGGCTACTCTCTTTGGCACAGACTTTCGGATCCTTGACATGGTGACGACTCCTAGCGCGGATCTATCCCTGGTTCTTTGCCGATTGATGTGACGAGTTGGATTTCGGGACTGATTAGTTAGGGGAGGATTATCTTTCCTGGATCAGGTTGATTTGCTGTCGACGTGGGGTTGGCTACTTTTCATGCTTTACTACATCGTCTGATATGTATGATGTTTATTCCCCTATCGTTGCATGAATGGCATTTTACCGTTGTTTAGCTTTGCAAGTACATCGCTATTGGAGTCTGTTTTTGTTTTCTCCTTGGAATCTTGTATTTCTCAGCTCGGGGCATGCCTAGCGTAGTTATTTATCTCCAATCTATTTGGAGATTGAACATCTGATGTGTATTCTTTCATTTTTATTAATACATTTTAATTACTTACCCAAAAAAATAGTCAACCGTCCACGTCAGTCAAAACCGGTAGCCACACAGCCTATGCGTACCAGCCGGAAGTCGCATACCTGCCGCCAACATGATCGGGAGCTTATGTGCGAAGGATCCATATTGCCCAAGAGAACCACTATGTCCAAGTCAGCAGGCATCCCATTCTTTTTTTTTTTATAAGTAATTAAGATTAGATTAAATAATGAAAAATTTACAAAACTCTATTCTAACTCCAAGTATTTTGCCTATTTAGAGTTAAAATAATCCGCTAGAGAATACCCCGAGCACACCGTGAAAGAACCATGAAAAAAAACGATGAGCAGGTACATAAAAGAAAAAAAAACTCGGTTGAGCCATCAGTCTTCAATCCCAGCAGAAGCCACACTACTGAAGAATGCACCAGAGCATTCTACCATCCTCTAAGTCCCAAGGACTAACTAACTGCCCATAACTGGGCACATGTGAGAGTAGGACCGGTGTGTCCATCGTGGTCAATTTCCATGTCGGACAAAACCTGTAGCCAATACAGGGCTAGGCAAAAATTAGTGGCCCGGCCTTCAGTCTCAGCGAGAAATAGCAAACCGGAATTAAAGCTACCCAATCCTGGGACGTGAAAGAAGGACCAGTGAGTCAGCAAAGTCATCCGTCCACGTCAGCTAAAACTGGTAGCCACACAGGCTTTGTGAGTCAGCCGGAAGAGGCATACCTGCCTCCAACTGTACCGGGAGCATTTGAGCAAAGGATCCATTCGACCCAAAGGAACCACGTCAGCAGGCATCCCATTCCGGGATAATGTGACAATCCGTGTTAGAACCCCACCCAACAACTAGCATCTTCAACAACATCCTCAACAAAGCAATAAAGCAGACTTCACCGGGAGACTTTATGGCACTTGTCCACGAAGCACATCCACGCCAGCACAACCAGCCACCACTTATGAATGGGCCGGAGTGCTGTCCATAGACCAAGGGACCGGTTAACTGGTTGACCAGCCACAACTCTTTTTTTTTCCGAGCCAGATAGTTAAGTCTGGCAACAAGCTAGTCATGACATCTGGACCAAAGGGTACTTAGTCCTCAAAGCACACACGTAAGCACATCCACGTCAGCATAACCAGCCACCGCTTATGAGTGGGCCGGAGTACTATCCACAGACAAAGGGACCGGTCAACTGGATGACCAGCCATAGCTCTTTTGTTTTTTTCTCCAAGAACCAGTCAGATTTACCGGCCTAAATCTTCAGATAAGGCGACCAACCCCCCAAGAGGAAGACTCCACGTCAGCCAGCCCAGAGGATGCTGAGCCCCTCTGGGTCCACGTCAGCCTCTACAAACACTCTTTTTTTGGGGGGGGGGGCAGGATTGCAGGCAAAGCCACACAAAGTCCACATCAGCATAACCAGCCAACCCTATAGGGCGGAAGAAAGTGTAGACCTTAACCATGGAAGCAGGCTAAAGCTAACCAATTGAACCAGGCATCAATCAAGTCCACATCAGCCAAGCCTGAGGGAGCTGAGACCTCAAAGCCCACATCAGCCCAACTAGCAAACACTCTCATTCATTTTTTTTTATTACTCATCGGCCCACCAGCCAACCTAACATGGCAGACGACATAATTTTCTGCAAATCGTGGAACCAGGTAAAAGCAATCCGACCAATCATCTTGTGGCAGTCAAGGAGCATGCCTCCCATAAAACAACCACTTTTTTTTGGTAAGTAAATTGAATTAAACAAATGAAAGTTTACAAAAAATACTATGTTCTAACCCCTAGTATTATACCAACTTGGAGTTAGAACATAGATACTAGGGCATACCCCAAGTGCCATGATACAAATCATGAGGTCAGAACAAAAATAACAACGAAAGGTGATTTCCATCTAAAGCAAGGGCCTAAAGCAATAACCACCATGCGTGGTGTTACCCTAACATAGTGCTCTTAGATGGCATCATCGGCTAGACAACCTACCAAGTTCTTCAGCACCTCGAACAGCTTTCAGCACCTCGGCTATTTCATGTTGGTAAGGAGACATGATAAGATGGACGGGCAATTACCCTTCCCAGCCAGCAGGAGAGCGGAGCAACTCTGAATAGAGCAAGCTAGTCAGCTAGAGGATCACCTACACAACATCTCGGTATAGTAGGCTTTGTTCATCCATCTCTTACTTTTGCATAACACCACTACGGCCAAAAGGGATCTTGGGCCAAAATACATTAGTCACTGCAGCATCACATGGCCAGCAACCAGCAGGGCATCAGTAAATCCATGGGTAGCACTGTTGCAAGCCACAGCACCGATCCATTTCAGCACCTCGGAAGGAAAACTAGCCCAAACTCAAAGCCGCACACCACCATTCAGCAACAAGAGTATCTGCATCACACCTGCAGCACTCACCCTAGAAATCAGCAGCCGTTAAGTGCAGCTTCATTTGTCATTGAGAATGCTGGATACCAGCAAAAATTAGCAGCCCAACTCCAAGGTTATCAACCAGGTTTGCAGCAGCAACAGCAACTCGGCCAGTAAGAGGTAGGATTGCAGCACTGTATTATGCAGTTTAAGCCAGAGGATCACCTCAATCTCCATAAGGCATCACATGACTCCAAATAAATAAATGAAATCATAGTCCTAGCTTTACTAAAAATAACTACACTGCTGATGGGGAAGCATGAAACCCAGCATCACATAATCTGATACAGTGCTTCATCATCAACGCGCCTGATACATCCCCCAGTCATGTCACACTGAGCAGAAGTAGAGGGCTCCTGCAACAAATACCTACCACCCAACAGCTACTACCCAACAGTAGTTACACTTTGAAGTGCTGCATGAGCAGCAGTATGTATCTACTTTAGGCCGAAGGAGGCAGCTTTAGTGTGGAAATTGAGCAACAGTCTATAAGCATCAACATACACAGCCAGAGCTATCAGCTGACTGAAAGCACCAGCTTCTGCCAGCAACAATATGGAAACTTCGACACCACCAACAGCCTATAACACCACCAACAGCTGAACTACTAGGTATAAATTCACCCTGACAGCATTGCAACAGTAGCAACATACTACCACAATGACGAGAGTAGCATTAAATCTCCTCAGTATTCAGCAAACAGATGAATGACCTCATACAACAACCCTTGGCATTTGCAAACAATACATTGTTCCACAAATTGGCTACAAACCATTCGTAAGACCTACAGCAGCCCTTGGCATTTGAAAACCATTCACTCCTAACAAAACAACAACATAACACAGAAGCACCAGGAGCTAAGTTCAAACACAAGCCAATAGCTATGCTTCATCAGCAGCTCACTGCCACAGGTAAGCAAAAGAGGCGAAGAGCATCACTGCTTGGGTTGTTTCGGTTTTTTCCATCCCGAAGCTCTTAGCAAACGAGACCCAGCCACTACAATCCGAGAACTAGGAGAGTTCACCCTCTACATTACCCGGACATGGTAGATCAACCCAAAATCCCACTCAATCTCAACATATGAACAACACAGCCAATTGCCTCTGCACTAAGAACATTTCCTAGCCCAGCTACAATCAGGCTCTAGCACAATGAGGATAGCCAGATAGTAGCATCATTACTCTGCATCAACAGCCAAAAAAATCTCCACAGTCCTACAGGTGCTACAATAGGAGCAGCAAGGTGATTCAGGACAGCAAGGCCAACAGCATATCGATTCAGAAGTACTGCAGCCCAGACAAATACAGCACCAAAGCTATCCCGACCACACAACTACCAGCCAAGCCATCAGCATCACGCAATACCAAGTCGGCAGCAACTATGTCTCACCCACCCACGTTGACACTAATCCCCTGCAACAGAAAAATCTCAACCGGAGTGACCAGGATCACTTACCATTACACAGCCTGGAGTGATCCCAATTGGAACAAACCAAATTATCACCACCACAATAGTGCACCAGAACGCATCAACACCCAATACCAATCCAGGGGATGACCAAAGGACCAGCGAACCAAAGAAACCATGGAAGTTAAAAAATTTTTTTTGGGCGATGGGGGGGGCAGAAATGTATGTGTATGAGTGAAAAAAGAATCCAGAGTGGGTGCTAGGGGGAAAAACCAAGACAAGCCCACCATGGGGTAACCAATTAAAACCAAAAAATAGAAAAAACCACCACTTTAAGATCCTAATTACGACCGAATACTTGAAGACTCTAACATGAATCATCTAATCAACAAAAAAAAAATTCAAAAATACAAAAAGAAAGAAGAGACCACCATCTAGCCGGTATGTAGACAAAACACGAAGCAGATGCCAAATGGGCAAAGCTTCTAAAAGTAGCGAAAGGGATTAACAAAAGGAGGGAGCACAGTCCCCACAGGCTAGAAACCAAGAAGGAGACCAAGAAACAACAAAGAATAAATAGGTTTTTTTTTTTTTTGAAAACCAAATTTCTAAACCAAATTCCCCTAAATTCTATATCTATGACTTTATTTTCCTAATTTTTTTAAGATCCATCAGAACAGGTGCGACCGAGATACAAAACTGACTACTCCCACAGAAGTAACCTATTCCAGCCTCCAATGGAACCAGAAGCTTTAGAACAAAGAATCCATTGAGCCCAAAGAAACTACAACTACTACGTCAGCAGGCATCCCATACCTTAACCATGGAAACAGGCTAAAGCTAACTAAAGGAGGCAAGCAACAACCTGGATCTTGCTAGCCAGGCCTACAAGAGCTGGTACCTCAAGTTCATGACAGCCTAACTAGCAAACACTCTTCTATTTTTTTTTTGAATAATACACTTTGGCCCAACCAACTAACCTAACATAGCAGACAACAAGATTTTCAATAGATCAAGGAACCGGGAAAGAGCAATCCATCCACACACCATGTGATGGACAGGAAGCAAGCCTCCCAAAAAAACGACCTCAGCACAGTCTAAAGAATCCTATCAGCAAACCAGGATGGTAAAGAAAATCATTTTCGGTTCAAAAGGGGGATATTCCATCTAGTCAGAATAGATCTGGAGCTATGTGTCTTGTCGACTTGAGTAATTTTCAGTTTGCACCGAACCGCAGAGGTGATTTGATTAATCAATTGGGGT
>JAODPA010067329.1:0-10607 GCA_025585075.1 Nepenthes mirabilis | reverse complement strand
ATTATTTAAATTGACCTATTTGGTTTTGGTTCGTGATATATATTCTACATGTAAATATTTCACTTGTATACTTTTAAGGTACCTTGTTGGGTTTCGACTCACTCTTCTATTTTTTTCCTCCAGATGAGACCGTAGAACTGTTACCCGACGAGAAAGAGTAAAGAAATGGTTTAGCTAAAGAAGCCTTGAGAAGATCTGAAGCCTTTTGAAGAATCTTATGAGAGCTGATAATAGTTAATGTAAATAATAAATTTGTGGATGGAATTTATATATTTACAGTCATGGCATATTATGTTTTATATTGGGTTACTATTTTTGCTTTTACAGGATCATCTTATGGATTTAGTTCTACTTCCGCAAATTTTATTTTGGATTTGTGCAAGTCTTAGTTGGCATCTCCCTTTTGAACCGATATAGTGGATAGGATATGTTGTCTTGGAGCCATGGATGAATATGGTATTTTGTTGATCCTGTGTTTATGTAATGAATGTATGTGGAAGTCTATTTATTTGTATGCTTGTCTAGAATTTGATAAATACAGGTTGTTTGTATGGATTTTGCCTAATTTTAGAGGTGATTCTGTCAAAATTTCTATAGAATTCAATGATTTAAAATTATAGATATTAGTTTCATTTGTTTATTGACGGGAGGTCTTTAGAGGATAAGGACCCATCCCATCACACAACACACTGCAGGAGGTCTTCAGCTTGACAGACTCGGTTGCGGTCTGGAAGAAGTTTAAAAGTAGATATAAGTTCAAGTCCTTAACAACGAGGCTGCATGTAAAGAAGTAGTTTTATGGATTACGTCTAATCGAGGGGGGAAGCTTTGAAAAGTACCTGGACGAGTTCAATAGAATCATGACGCAAATGTCGACCTTTAATGAGGAAATTATGGAGGAGGATAAGGCGTTAGTGTTGCTAACCTCTCTGCCATCTTCGTACAACCACATTGTGACAACCTTATTATTCGGAAAGGACACCCTTAAATTAGACGAAGTTATAGTGTCCTTGTTTATGAATGAGGCAAGGCGGTCTCAAGGGATCCCCACTTCTTCCCATTCCGAGGTGCTCTTGACTGAGTCACCGGGAAGAAGTAAGGGGTGCCGCTCAAAGTATGGTGAAAAGGGTCACAGTAAGTCCCACTCAAGGTTTCAAAACGTTGAGTGTTACCACTGTGGCAAGAAAGGCTATAGTGAGAACGATGAGAGGGAGAGCAAAGCAGAAAAGAGACGAGGTGAAAAAAAGTCCTCGATCTCAATAGTTATAAGAGGCGACCTTCTGTTAACTTGTGAAATGGATGTTGCAAGTCTGATGGATCATGAGTCTGATTGGGTGATAGATACAGGTGTTTCTCTGCATGCTACGTCCAGAAAGAGATTGTTTACTTCTTATATTCTGGATGACTTTGGAGTAATAAGGATGAAAAATAAAAGTACGTCACCAGTTGTTGGCAGAGGTGACGTATTGCTGGTCACCAATAATGGGACGAGGTTATTGTTGAAAGATGTACGACATGTCCTTGATATCGGCTTAATATAATTTCAGTTGGCAGGTTAGATGATGAAGGTTATTGTAATACCTTCTGTGAAGGAGAATGGAAGTTACCCAGAGGGTCTTTGGTTGTTGCTCGAGGACAGAAGAGTACTGGCTTGTATGTAATGAAGGCGCCTGCTGTGGTCAGAGATGTGAATGCCACAAGTAGTGAGAAGTCTTCGGACCTGTGGCATCGTCAGTTGGGCCACATGAGTGATAAGAGATTATGTCATTTTGTCAAGAAATGCCTTATTCCAAAAATGAAGGAAGATGGACCGAAGACTTGTCTCACTGCATTGTTGGAAAACAAAGAAGGGTCTCGTTTCAGGGGTACTCGTCATCTGTGAATGCAGAACTACTCGACTTGGTTCACACTGATATGTCTGGGCCATTGAAAGAAAAGTTATTCGGAGGGGCTCAATACTTCTTATCGTTCATTGAAAACTGTTTAAGGAAATTATGGGTTTGCCCACTGAAGACCAAGGACCAAGTCCTCGGTACTTTTTAGTATTTTCATGCTTTGATGGAACAATAGACGGGAAAGAAACTGAAGACCATTTGAATTGATAATAGTGGTGAATATATTGGGACATTTGATGTCTATTGCCGAAGAAATGACATTCGGTATCAGAAGACGCCACCAAAGATGCCACAGTTGAATGGAGTGGTTAAGCGGATGAACCGTATACTCTTGGAAAGGGTCAAGTGCTTGCTTTCAAAAGTAAAATTTTCTGGATCTTTTTGGGTAGAAGTATTGAAGATGACAGCCTATATCATCAACAAATCGTCCAGTAGACCATTGAATGGTGATGTGCCAGAGAAGGTTTGGTTTAAAAAGGAACTGTCTTATGACCATCTTTGGATATTCAGGTGTAAGATTTTCGTCCACATCGTAAAGGATGAGAAGACCAAACTCGAGCCAAAGACGAAGCAGTGCGTCTTCTTGGGCTATAAGGAAGATGAATTGGGGTACAGATTTTATGATCAAATTAAGAGAAAGCTTGTTTGGTCAATGGATGTTGCCTTTATTGAAGTTGAAACCATTAAAGATATTGGTAAAAAGGCTAAGTCTGATACTTGATAAATGAACAAGATTATTACTGATGATATCCGTCCAATACTACTTCATGAAGAGGACAATGGCCCAAGGGTGCCCGAGGACAATAATGAAGATGACGAAGCATTTGATGAAGATGAGGAAGTTGACATTCCTCAACAGGACGAGGAGGATGAGGAGATTTCTGTCTGACGGTCCACGAGAAATAGGAGATTGCCTATCCGCCTGTCACCCAGTGAGTATACCTTACTCACTGATGCATGTGGGCCTGAAACTTTGACGAGGCCATAAAGGATAGAAATAAGGAAAGATGGCTGAAAGACATGCAAGCAGAAATAAGTTCCTTGCACGAAAATCATACGTTTGATTTGGCTAAACTACCTAAGGGAAAAAGAGCCCTAAAGAATAATTGGGTCTTCCGAATGAAGACGGATAAGCACAAGATGCAGCCGAGGTATAAAGCACGACTGTTAGTAAAAGGCTTTAACAAGCGAAAGGGGGTTAATTTTGATGAGATATTTGCTCCTGTGGTAAAAATGTTCACAATAAGGGTTGTACTTGGTCTGGTTGTTGCCTTGGATTTGGAAATAGAACAGTTGGACATTCAGACAGCATCCCTCTACGATGATCTTAAGGAGGAAATTCATATGGAGTAACCGGATGGGTTCAAGGTCAAGGGAAATGAAGGATTAGTATATCGTCTAAGGAAAAGCCTATATGGGTTGAAACAGGCTCCAAGATAGTGGTATAAGAAATTTGAGTCTGTCATGGTTGGTCAAGGATACCAAAAGACTACTTCTGATCATTGCATCTTTATGCAGAGATTTTTCGAAAATGACTTTGTCATCTTTCTCCTCTATATGAATGATATGTAGATCGTCGTACAAAATAGTACTTGGATCAAAGAGTTGAAGGAGTAGTTGAAACAGTCATTTGTCATGAAATATTTGGGGTCGGCGAAACAGATTTTAGGGATCAGAATATTTCACGATCTGAAGAACAAAAAGCTCTGATTGTCCCGTGAAAGTTACATTGAGAAAATGCTCCAATGATTCAAAATGGTGAAATCTAAGCCAATGAGCACTCCACTGGCTAATCGTTTCAAATTGAGCAGCCGACAGTGTCCATCCTCAGACAGTGAGAAGGCTACAATGAGAAGCGTCCCCTACTCATCAGCAGTAGGGAGTCTCATGTATTCATAGTATGCATGAGACCAGATATTGCACACTTGGTCGGCACTGTCAGCAGATTTCTCTCAAACCCTGGGAAGGAGTACTGATCTGTTATAAAGTAAATTTTAAAATATCTCCGGGGGACTTGAAGGATGTGTCTGTGTTTTGGAGGAGAGAAGCTCCAGTTAATTAGCTACACAATGCAGACATGGCCAGAGACATTGACACCTGAAAGTCAACCTCGCGATACTTGGTCAAGTTTGTCGGAGAGACAATCTCCTGGCAATCTAAGTTGCAGAAGTGCGCTACTCTTTCCACTACAGAGGTGGAGTTCATTGCATTCACTAAAACCAGCAAGGAGATGTTATGGATAAAAAAGTCCATCCAATAGTTGGGCTTGAGGTAAGAGGAATATATGGTGCTCTATGACAACCAAAACGTCATACATCTATGTAAGAACTCCTCATTCCATTTAAGATCGAAGTATATTGATGTTCGATATTATTGGGTGAGAAATATTATTGATAAGGATGACTGTCAGAAGAGAAGGTCCAGACGGATGAAAATGGGTCGGATATGATGACCAAAGTATTGCCTAAGATAAAGCTTGAAGTTTGCTGTGACATTACTGACTTGACTGACTTAGTTCCCATATAGTCGTGAGGAAAAATTTGTTGGGGTCACTCCCACATGGAGGTTTTATGGGTCCGAGGACTTAGTTT
The DNA here is from genome assembly GCA_025585075.1 of Nepenthes mirabilis. Taxonomy (NCBI): domain Eukaryota; kingdom Viridiplantae; phylum Streptophyta; class Magnoliopsida; order Caryophyllales; family Nepenthaceae; genus Nepenthes; species Nepenthes mirabilis. The sequence goes on along the minus strand of JAODPA010067329.1, from coordinate 6,121 downwards.
GTGAACGAGGACTTTGAGAGGTTATGGTCCGCAAACTTGTTCATGAACAACCGAGGACTCTACACAGCATAATTCCGAGGACTTTGTGAGCAACACTTGAGTTCGAGGACTTCGAAGAAGTACGAGGACTCTGTGATGGTCAATGGCACTGTCAACCACCGAGGTTGCTGAGCACATAAAGGCCCGAGGACCTAATTGCAAAAAGCACACGTGGATACTAGCTCAGAAGATTGATTAGGTACGCATGATTTCTGGAGAATATGCGCAATCTCTGCAGAATGGGCACCATTTCTGCAGAATGCAATCTTTTGTAGGGCAGAGCCGTTACAGAGCTGTACGTACGCTAGGTGGCTATCTGTATGTACAGCCTCTACGCTGGCTAGGCTGTTGTGTAAACGGCTTGTATATATGTATTGAGTTTCTAAGCGTAAAGTGGCAGCGAGTGAAAACAAAGAGTGTGTAATCTCTTTGTGTTCTTGTACTCTGTTCTTCAATCCTCTCCTCAAGGGCCTGTGTAGCCATGTGGTTTTGTAACTAAATTTATATAGTGAAATTGATTTGTGAACTAAGTGTCCTGTAATTTTTTTCTTATTTTAGAAAGGTTTTTCACGTAAAATATTGGTGTTCTTCTTCTCTTCCTTATTTCTCCTACTCTACTGTTTATTCCTATTTGGCCAACTTGACGCCACTTTCCCCAACACTATCATTTGATTCTCGCACAAACATCTATGACCCTTCAACTTCCTTTTTCGTTCAGTCAACCCTCGACCGACTATCGGCTAACCTCACACAAATATCGTGCAATTCTTGCTTGAGATCTTCACTTGAGCATGTCATGCATAAATATTGTGCTTCCTCTTAATGATCTTCCGTTTGTTGTGGTACTCATAAGAAAGTGACTCAAAATCCAATAATTTTCCCTCACGACCTTATGGTGAACCCTTTGTCTTTATCGGCGACTATCATCTCTTATCCTTTGGCAACTTCCCTCCATAAGAATCCCATCGTTGGCCTTCGCAAACTTGAACGACACCCTCTTCCACTTCACCGAACTTAGAGTATTCCCACTCCCCTTCGGCTTCTTCTCCATGAATGACTTGCTCCCCCTTGCACTCCTCCTTGACTTTCTTTTCTTGCAACCTTGATTAATCCACCTGTTAGCCACTTTGGCATCACCCTTGGCCATTGAAGCCCCCATCAAATATTAGCTTGAACACTTTCTTTCCCTTTCCATAATTGAGGTTCCTTTAATGAGTTTCCACTAACATTTCTCAAATGCCGTGCAAAAGCTCTCTTTGTTGGGCTTTTTGATTGAAATCACATTCAACTGTATATCCAAGTTATGTTGCACACCCGTCAATATAAGTTTTATCCCGTTACTTTTCTACAAGCTAACATTTTCAATAGCAACTACCCTCAATGAGCCATCATTATCAACCTTCAATACCTTGTAGTACTTGGGTGTATAAGCGGTAAAGGAAAATTTTCTCGATATCATATGGTGTGAGGAGCTACTATCGATCACTCAATTCATCTATTGGCTTGTACAGCTAGAAGGTCTCCTCAAATAATGATAGAGGCCTGATCATTTTTGTTATCATCCCTCGTCTCTTGATTCTCACCATCATCCTTCTTCTCCTGTTTTCTTTTGAAATAATCCCGTTTCATATAACCCTTCTTATTACAATGAAAGCACTTAATATCCTAAAACTTGGACACACTGTTACTCTCCTTGACTTGTCGCCTTGGTTCCTCAATCTCCCATGCTTCCGACCACTAGTGGATACCATAAGACTTGACTCCCCCAAAATCTTGACACTTCCTTTCTGTCTAGACTCATTCATATGTAGTGAATTGATGATCTCATCAAGGTTAAATATGTCCTTTCCAAACAATAGCATCCTTTTCAAACTGTAGTGTCGTAATAATATGATTATATGAGACTGGCAAAAAAGTTAACAATACCTATTTCTTGTCTTCCTCCTCGATCTTCTCATCAATTGTCAATATCTACATTAAAATTCAATTAAACTCATTAAAGTGTTTTTCAAAGCTTCCCCCTTTCAACAATCAAAAATTATAAAACTTTTTTTTCACATGTAACTTTATTGTCAAAGAATTTGACTTGTATTGACATTCAAGTTTCATCTAGATCTCCGTTAGATCTAACAAATTTATGATTACTTGAAGTGTGTTATTCGAAAAACATAACTTAATCGTGCAATTAGTATAATCCCTTATATCTTGTCACTCCTCAGCCTTCATCTTCTATGACTTGTCCTCCTTATTTCGAAGTGCTTTTACCCTTTTTTCTCAGGCTAAAATATTTCTCACTTTTTCTTACTAAAAAATGAAACTATTTTACCTATTAAATTGCTTAACGCAGAATGACAAGCTCCTGAATATCAATGCCATTAAATTATAATTTTTGCAATCCTGAAAAGTCTACCTTTGATACCACTTGTTGAGATTCGATCAAACTGCGCACACTCGGCATAGTATAACAAATTCAAACTCCCGTTAAACGTCGACCATCTAACTCATAAATATAAGAAATATAACAATGCACGGTAATTTTTAACATGAAAAATTTTTCTCAAATAAGAAAAAAATTATATGATAAATTTTAAATAAATCTACTATAAAATAGTTTTGGTTATAAAATAACCTCATCCAAAATCCCTTCACCTGAACCTGAGTGAAGAATGGTTGAATACTAACTCACTCAATACACCTAATAATCTACAAGAGAAAATATATCAAAAAATAAGAATTATCAAACGATAATATTTCCTTAAAAAAGTAATAGAGTAACAAACCCGACCTTGGAGAAGAAAAAACTCAAATTAGAATTCAATCGAATGTTGAACATCTTCCTCTTCTCTCTCTTTCTCTTCTCCTTCTTGGTGCGATACTCTTTGTGTGAGAAAATAATTTCAAATATCCTAAAATCGTGTCAGGCAGGACTTCATATCAATGTCTGCGCATGAGCACCAATTGGGCGTGCACCAGGTGAACTCCCTGGACAAACGGCACACGAGCGCCTTCCAAGCTCAACCTTTCTAGAAAACTATGCCCATGAGTCCTTCAGGCACCTATCATCCATCACTTAGCTGACCTTCGATCCACCTTCGGTCAACCCTTGTATAAATATCGTACGACCCTTCAAATTTCTTTGTCGTTTATGCAACCTCACATGAATATCATACGACCCTTGCTTGACATCTTCGTCCAAACATGGCATGCACAAACATTGCACGCCCACCCGATGACTTTCTATTTGTTGTAACAACCATATGAGAGTGACCCAAAATCCCAAAAAATCTTCTTTTGGATCTGATGCCTTGATCAGGTTTATTGATTCCTATGATTCACTTTTCTGCTTATGTTTGATTTGAAGTGTTTTTTCTTTGTGTTTTTTCTTTAGTTTCACTTGCAACATGCAACATGCGTTCCAGATGAATTAGATAGCAGTTGTTGGTCCTTGTACAATTGCTTCATTCAACTTGAAGTTAGGTCTATGATCGTCTTCATTGAACTTGGAGTTAGGTCTATGATTGTAAAAGATTACATACCTGTTCAGGTAACACGTTGATTTTTATGCCATTGCGATATAGTAATTTTATTTGGTGGAAATATATTTTATTGTAGCTTGAAAATTTCTGGTCTTTCATGGAGTTTTATAGGCAGGACTTACCTAGTTTGGATGGTTGCATTCTTGCTTTTTCTCAAAATTTGCGTCAGTTTTGTATCAGCCTTGGTAATTCTGTTTATTGATCCATGTATCATTTTCTTCATTGGATTCCCAATCCATGTCTTTCAAGTTATTCAAACCTCAATTAAATTTATTCGTACTTAATTTACAACAGGTGCAGCACGTTGGTCTCTGTGTTTTGCTCTACAATTTCTTCTTCTCCTGCTTGCCTCTCCTGTGACACATTTTCTTGGATTTTTTTGAAACTGCGGTTACAAAGGTGTTCTGGTTTTTTTAGTGCTCAGTTTGAGACTGTAATTTTCTATGGCAGCAACTGTTGGCACAAATAGAGCTGCCTCCATCAGCAGCTCTTTGAATACTAGGAAGCTAGATGAAGAAACGGAAAATCTTGCTCGTGAGTATCTTTTCTTTTCCAGCTTCAAGTTCACGAATTGCTGAGCATTGCCCTTTTGAAGTTATGGTCTTCATGAAAGTGCACTCCCAGTTAGCCTTGCATGTAAGAATTCTGGTTTTTGATATAATTGATAGGTGGATTTTTTAGTCAGCCATGTTCAGAATTTTGATCTGTTTCTTGTACAAGCATATTTCACGTCCTCTAGCTGTCATTAAAATATTTGCTGAGCTATTTCAAATCTGTTGTTTTCATTTTTTAAGTTCTATGGTCAAGTTGTTTTAGTTTGTTCGCGTCCTTGGTCTTAGGAAACATGTAAAATGTTCGTTCCTTGTTGCATTGGAATTTCGAAGGATCAAGTATCATAAGATTTTTTTTTTTTTCCTTTCAAAGCTCACCGTATGTGTAATTCATGGATGCATCATGATCCTTAAGCTCATTTCTGTGCTTTCCACATTAATATTGAGATTTGAGAATTGACCAGTTCTGTTGCAAGTCAAATATATTGAGTTCCTGGTTTCTTGAGAGACTTCCAACTTTCATCCATTGCAAAATCAGCTTGTGCATTCCTAACTGAGGTGACACTCCTTGCTTATGATCGCAGTACTTTCTCCAGATTATTGACTGTTTCAATAGAGGCAGGTGTTTGCAGGGCAGTACAAGAATGGAGATGTGATTTTAAATACTGTCTTTTGGGTGGACACACTGTTTACTATAAGAGGTGGAGGTTATAGGATCACACATGCTATTAGTTCATACAGAGTGTCTTTCGTAGCTAATTTATGATTACTCTGTTGTATGAATGAAAATATTAATTGATATTTCTAAATCGGTCGATATATATCGTTATCAAGCTCTTTAGATATTAATATTTTATAATACCGTGATAATATTATAAAACGTTTTTATATCGACGATATATCACAAAATAGTCACCAATATGTGTCAATATCGGGTTTCCTAATATGGATATTTTTTGATAACATGATAATATTTCATTACTGTAATGTGGCATGCAGAGAAATGTGCACTTCCTTTTCTGGACTTTACTCTTATAAAGGGATAATGTTACTCTTTCTGGGTTAATGTGGTCTATAAATATTAATTTCTTGGATCTTGTTCAGATGAAAATTAACCTGTTATTTGTTATTCCAAAAAATCCCTGATTAATTCAATATTTCAGAGAAAAATATTAAATGTTTGATTAAAAAATGTTTCGATAATAATCACCACATGTTATGGTGATCTATATAATAACCATGATCATAATTTCCGATATGAAAATACACCCACCCCAAAACTTGTGACGGTAAAAGACCGATATCTTCCGGCATTGAATTGATGGTCTTGCCTATCATTTATCATTTTAAGTTACCCTAACCTGTGTTTCAATGCTCATATTTACTCCATATTTGTTGAATATTAAAGTGTATGCCAAATAAAACACTTGTGAGAAATAAAAATTCGTTATGATTGGAGTAAAGAAAAGAAAAGTTAGACATAGTAAAACTTAGAGTTAAGTGATAAAAATGATTTAAAATTATTTATATTATCATATGATATTGAAACTAAACAGAGTAGAATAACAAAAAAATCATATTTATATAAGCAACACACCTAATAGATTTAGAGCTGTATTGTTGTTATGTCACTTTACATAACTTATATTTTTTTTCAAGCCCTTCCTTACTTTGTCGTCTATTACGGTGATCCCTCCATTCATGTGACAATTTCGGTATACAAGTTGATAGTAAGAATATGATTTTTCTCTGTTTATATCTATATAATGTATTTGGGTTGGATTCGGGTGTGGTATACCCAAAAAGATAAATTTCGAGTTTTGTTCGAATTCAAACCTAGTCAAAACGGATGAAACCCGGTTAATTCGGGTTTTTATTTTTATTTTTGCATCCCTAACAATGAGTTGGTCTTCCACACCTATAACCTATTGTATCATATATTTAGTTGATAGAATAAAATAAATTAAAAATTGAATAGATTTTAACTTAAAAATA
>JAODPA010067328.1:0-10607 GCA_025585075.1 Nepenthes mirabilis | reverse complement strand
AATAAAAAATATTTTTAATATTTATCTTCTACCTTCTTTGTCCTCAGCTTGACTGGCTCATAGCTTCCCCTTCTTAACTTGACCGACCCGTCCACCACTGCCCCGCCACTGGTGCCATCACGCCAACCCTCTTCACTACTTTGCTGTCTTTCCTCTTTTCCTCTGCCTTCACCTTCCAAAAATATAGGGATAGAATTTATTTACAAGTTTGAATGATGTAACATATTTGATGCTCAAATTTCTGACTTCTTCAACGCTCCACAACAAATTGTTAGATGAGCGAAGGCAGCCAGTCTTACATACTAACAAACGAAGTTATCAGTAAAAGCAGAGAAGACTCAAGACTTGTGGATGATGCTTCGGAAATCAAGTCTATACCAAGCTGATAAAGAATGCATTGGTGAAATTTGCTGCAAACCTGCTCAATGGTTATAATATCAGCCTTAGTTGATCCTTCTCAATTTCAGCCTCCTCTCCTTCAAACTTCATCACTATACTATCATTTACAGTTCTTAACAAGATGAATGGTGATCAAATTCATTTTTGTTGCAGTCGGGCAAATAGGGCTGAGATCAAAGTGACTAATCATGTCCCAAACTGAGATGCAGCTATTTTAGGCATGCCATAGGGGGAAGATCCCACGCCTAATTAACAGCTTTAGGAGTTCATCCCAAATATGTCCATATTGATACCTTTGATTCTTCAAGTTGCCTAGGGAAACAATGAAGTGTAAAATCACATATTGCTAACCATCTGTACCTGGTACAGCATTTGAGCCTATACCTAGACGAAACAACTTCAAAGTCATACAACCCGTAAGTATATGTCATGTCATCAAAGAGATGGAATGCCCCACTGTGCAGAAGTAATACCCAGACCAGCAAGCTGATGATACTCCTTACTGTTAGGATGCATGAGAATGAGATCGATGAAACAGGAACACATGAAAGCCTTTCAGCATTATTCATCACCTTTTGGGGCCTGTCATGCTCAGTTGTAAACGCACCACACGATTCTAGGTGTCATGGGTTTGAGCTCCACAGTGGAAACCTTCTGTTGATCTCGTCCTCCTAGAAAATTCCAGCCATCGGGCTGGGGTGGGCTGGGGACGTTATTCCCTTTTCCCATAGATGTTCGTAGGTAGATTGTGCTGTTGTAAGTCACGAACTGCTCCGGGGTTCTATGGAACAATGCAGCCTCCCATATCCTTGACTATTTAGGTTATTAAAACATATCAATGTATATACAGAAGAGACTATCATAATTTCAAGGGATAAAAGGTCTGAAACTTCATTTTAGTGATAGCTCTCAATTCATCTTTCCGTTGTAAAGTGAAGTGTGGTTCTGCAAAAATTGCTTCTTGTTTCAAACACCAGGGGAAGTTACACTGCAGCCGTCCCAATGGTCGAAGAAAGACACAAAAAAACAACATAGATCATCATTATTCAACCAAAATGGCAGACAAAAACCAGTAAAAAAAAGAAAATACATGAGCATTAGAACTTCTAAATGAAACAACAATTGGTGATCTAAGATGAAAGCTCAACATCGACACGAGAAAGGGAAACACTTGCTTGTCTGGAGCTCCTTCAATACTTCTAACTAGCAGCAGTGTCTGACAGCACTTGTGACCTATGGTTGAACCACCCAACATTCATCATAAATCATCATTGCAATCTGGATGCACACGACATAGTAGTAAGATCCATTGATTCTCATATCATATTGTCTGCATAGTATAAATCAGAAACATTGGAAAAGGGTGCCATGTTCAGGTTAACTGGTTGACAAAAACATCTAGACATCCCTTCCAAATTGACACATTTTTTATGCTGTGATTGTATGCACCACTTAGTTGTCCGCGTCTATCATGCAAGTAGCATGCACGATGCCATCAATGAGATGGAGCACCACAACGAACAAAATATTATCTAGACAAGAAAGCATATGATAATTTTCCTCATTGTGACATTGCATGTGAAACAGTTCACATAACAGGATTACAGGAATACTCGGATCATAATTTTATCATTGCTCCTTGCCTATCTAGGTCAATCTCAGGAGAGAGGGGGAGGGAGGGAGGAAGGGGAATGATTCTTCCTGCAACAGATCCCAATCCTATAAACCAAGAACTGTCGTAAGTTCATCCATGTATCAATTTTAGCACTTCATATCCTTAATATTTAGGATCCTCACCCATGACCTAATATATATAAAAGGAAATCAAATTTCAAGAGCAAAGGTTTGAAATTTCACGCATACAAGAAAGGGATAAAAAAATAAATGGAGCCCTGCAATAGCAGTTAAAAAAGTTTGCATGGAATATATCTGCATTCAATACATGTCTCCATTATTTTCAGAAGAAGGATTTGATTTCTCCCCCCAATGAAACTTTGGATATTTTTACTCAATCATTATTATGCATAGAAATGCTTTGCATTCAAACATCAAGAGAAGTTAAAGTGAAAATCCTATTCATAAAATAACCCAGATCATTAGTGTTCCTCAGAATGGTTCACAAAGAATCAGAGTATATAAGAAAATACATGACGGACAAAACTTTTAAATTGGACCAACATCAGGTCTAAGATGAAAACCTAAGATAGACACGAGGTGGAAAGTACTTGCTTCGCTGGAGCTCTTTCAGTACTTCTAACTTAGTATCATTCTGTTAAAGCCCATGTACATTATGCTCGAACCATCCAACATTCATCATACATCATCATTGCAATCTGGATGCATATCACATATTAGTATGATCCTCATATCTTATTGCAAACATATATCAACAGAAAAAACAATATATTAGTGCACTATAATGAATATATCAATCTTTCACATCATTTGACTAACATATTTTTAAGGCTGAGAGTATATGTACGGGGGTGTTGTACTTCTATCATCACAATAAGAACAGAAAATTATGTCCGCATGGATTGGCATGTGCTCTATGTGAACACGTGAGTGAAAATGGTTGATAGGTGTTAGTCCCAACCTATATAACAATATCTCACATGATATACTAGAAAAGGTTAGCCCCATTGCCCATATTTCTCACATATATTTACAGAAACTTAATGAGTTTTAGGCCAAGAAAGGGAAAAGCCTGTTTGAATTATGCACTTTGATGAAAACACAATAACATTTATTACCACTTATCTATCCCATCCACTTTCTATTTTTATTCCAATTAAGAAGATGAAATCACAGGATAATGATCTGAGTTGCCCTTCATTTATTCATATCCCACCCTCTTTCATTCATCTCTCCCTTTTTCATTTACCTCTGCTCCCAAAACCCCTCCCTCTCCCAAACATACTCTCCATATTCAAGAAATCTCTTTGCTCTATATTCAAGTCTCCAAACCGCAATCTGCTCCCGAAATCTACTCAAAAAGATTTCTATTTCCCCAAACTTGGGTAATATTTTGTAATCACTTTTTTCTTTTTCAATCTGGATTAATTTAAGATCTGGGAATTTTTTGTAAGTTTAGCATGTGTGTATTTGTATATATATATATTTTTAAAATCTTGGTTCAGTATCCCTTCTTTTTTTCTTTTTTCCTTTTTCCTTTTGGCTTTGGTTTTGTAAGTTGCAGCTTGTGTTGTTCAGTCTTGCACCCCATCAAAAGTTGGCATGGGTAAGGAGATTTTCGCAAACTTATGTAAGAGTTTGATGAGATCCATTTGACTAGCTGTTGGAAAAGTTGAAGGGTCATGTGGACATTGATGAAGGATTTCCAAATTTTTTTTTTTCTGGAAACTGCAAAAAAACAGATGGAAAAGTGTTTTTTGATGGCATTAAAAGTTGCTTGCTAAAAAGCTTATGAAGGATTTCCACTGGTAAACTTTGCAGCTTTATCATGTTGTTGATAATTTGAACACATAATTCCATATATTATCAGGATTTGATGCAAGATTTGACATAGATTTACATATATTAACATGTTTTTGCTTCACAGGTTCCATATATTATCATCATGATGCACCACTTGAAAATTTTGAATACAAATTTATTGTCTGTACAATATTTTACTTACTGTGTAATAAGAGGGCTAATAATGGAATTAGTTATAAACTTGATTAAATAAAAAATTATTCCAAATATATATGTAAACACATATACACACAAACACATACATTTGCTAAAATACTTAAAAAAATATTATGTTCAGATCATATTAGGAAAAGTATAATCAATTTTTATAACGCTAAAAAAGTCTATTTACATTTGTTCCTTATTCCCACGTTGGCTCATCGATAGCAAACAAAATAATAAAGTCAGAATTTTACTCATTCCTACAAATCAAACAAAAAATCATATATTCTCAACTCTATTGGGGGTAAAAAATATTCCCAGGTATTATTTATTCCATTCCCACTATATTGTCTACCATTCAATGAAACAGACCCTGAGTGTAAAGAGTTGAAAATTATGGTAATAAAGGCAAAAAAATGCTTACAGAAGGTTAACACAAAGGCATGCATCTCAAATTGAAGCAAAATGTAGTTGGTAATTCAGATAAGATCAAAATTTTCAACTATGTGACCTGGGAAACGATGGAATTTTCTTGGTAATTTATGTCATTTTCATAGAAGCAGCTGATATTACACAACCTAACTCACGGAGGGAGAAGTAAAATGCAGGGGGAAAAGGCTTCAATGTAAATAGCAACAATACAACATAAAGTAATTTGAGCTACCGAACCACACATTTAATAGTCTCTCTGCAATGTTCCGCATCAAATTAAATGGCTCACTTACTTATCCTTCCTTATTACGTTTGACAACAAGGATTCCTTGCCCAAACTACTTAACAGAGCCTTAACTGAACAGACAAAACCCTATACCAAAAGAAATTTGACTCATTCCATCTTTGGCTGCTGATCTCCATCTAGGATGATCTTTCCCTACATGGGAAAATATATGAACGCCCCTTGTTTGACAGCAATAGAAAAGAAGAGACAAGGCAACCTAAGAGATAGGAACAGTATTAGGACAAGGACAATACTACTGGACTCATTAATTCACATAGAACCAAACTATGTAGAGAAGAGAGGATGCTCCTGTAGGGATATAAAATGCCTTCCCTTGGATGGGGAAGGGAAAGGGCCAAATAATGTGGAACGAAATCAAGCTCAGAAGCGTTAAGTCGACAGTGATTTTACCCACAATTTTCTGCATACAAGGTTGGCTAAACATTTGGCTCTTCCCATTGAGCCTTCCCAACACCTTAAGGTTACGGTGGGCAATGAAGATGCACTTCATTGTGAGGGATTGTGTTCTAATGTTGAGGTTGTGCTAAGCTCCTCCAAATTTCACGTGGATCTTTATTTGTTGCCCATTTATGGAGCGGATATGGTTCTTAGAATTCAATGGCTGGCAACTATTGGGCAAGTGCTGTTTGATTACAAAGCTCTATGGATGAGCTTCTCTCATGAAGGATTACAACTCACTCTTCACGGCTTGCAGAAAGCTTCTCTATCCACTATGACCTTGAGCCAACTGCGGAGAAGTGAGCTAACTAGTGCCAATTCCACGTATTTTCAGTTGACAATACAGCTTGTCATGGAATCCCTTTCGGGTGAGGACCCAGCTACTACTCTAGATCCACGCAACTCACCAAGGGATGCCGATCCAGCAACTATGAAGGCACTAAACGATATTCTGGCCTCCTACGTGGACGTATTTGCCACTCCTCATAGGTTACCTCATCAACGTGCAACGGATCATCGAATTCCCCTCAAACCTGAAGCCCAACCAGTGAATGTCAAACATTATCATTATCCACACTTCCAAAAGACGGAAATGTAGAAACTGGTCCGAGAAATGCTAGATGACGGAATCATCCGCCCCAGCACCAGTCCCTTCTCACCGGTCTTGCTGGTTAAAAAGAAAGACGACAGTTGGAGATTTTGTGTCAACTATCGTGCCCTTAATGCAATCACCATTAAGGACCGATTTCCCATACCCACGGTGGGTGAACTGTTAGACGAATTGCACGGTGCACAGATGTTTTCCAAGTTGGACCTATGCGCTGACTATTTCCAGCTTTGGGTCCATGCAAATGACGTGCACAAAACAGCTTTCCAGACTCACGAGGGGCACTACGAGTTCTTGGTGATGCCTTTAGGGTTATATAATGCCCCTTCTTCCTTCAAGTCCGAAATGAATGCACTCTTCTGACCGATGTTGCGTAAGTTCGTTTTGGTATTCTTCGATAATATACTAGTCTACAGCTCTTCATGGGAATAGCATTTCCAGCATATCAGCGAAGTCCTTCAAATCCTGCGAGACAATTTCTTCTACGCTAAACAAACGAAGTGCGCATTCAGATGCACACCTATATCCTATCTAGGTCATATAGTCTCGGGACAGGGTGTGGCCGTTGACCCCTCCAAGATTGAAGCAGTACAACAATGGCCAATACCTGTTAATATCAAACAATTAAGGGGATTTCTCAGGTTATCCGGATACTACTGGCAGTTCATGGCCCACTACGCGCAAATATCTGCAACTCTAACACAGTTATTGAGAAAAAATGCATATGTTTGGACCCAAGAGGGTGAAACTGCCTTTAATGCTCTCAAGGCTGCCCTTACCTCTACTCCAGTCCTAGCACTCCCTGATTTTTCCCAATCCTTTGTCATTTAAGCTAACGCCTCCGGCAATGGCATTGGCGCTGTCCTCTTACAATCTGGGCACCCGGTAGCCTTTTTCAGCCGACAGCTCAGTCCACGACTACAAGCTTCGTCCACTTACCTTTGAAAACTTATTGCAATCACCGAAGCTGTAAAAAAGTGGCACCAATATCTCTTAGGCGCCAAATTTACTATCCAGACCGACTATCAACCCCTTAAAGAGTTGCTGAACTAGCCTATTCATACCCCGGAGCAACAACGATGGATCACTAAACTAATGAGGTTCAACTTTAACATAGTCTACAAGCCCGGAAGGGATAATACCCCTGCTAATGCTCTGTCACGACTGCCAAGGGGAACCTACTCCACTTACCATGGGGTGTCTAAACCAGTAATGGCCCTGTTGGAGGCTCTCCGCAATTTGCATATTCGGAATCTAGCTTCAGCCGCTTTCGTTGCTTCTCTTCAAGAACGACCTGGGGATTATGAGCATTATTCCTTGCGTGATGGATTGATTTTTTATAAGAATCGCATTGTGGTGCCTACTGAATCAGCTTTGCAAGATTTGATACTGCAGGAGTTTCATGACTGAGCCCTGGGAAGTCATGCAGGATTTCAACGCACTCTGGCCCGAATCGCTGCCGCCTTCTACTGGCCGAACATGAGGAAGGAGGTTCGTGAATTTGTTGCCAAATGCCCCACTTGCCAGCAGGTGAAATCTCAATTCTGTCTCTCCGGGTCTGCTCCAACTACTTCCCATTCCAACAAAAATCTGGACCTCCTTATCGATGGATTTTATCACTCATTTACCACCTTCGGAAGGGGAAACAATAATTTTTGTCGTAGTAGATCGATTGTCTAAATACGCCCATTTTCCCCATTGAGTACCCATTTTACGGCTGCTGGACTTGCGGAAGTCTTCATCAAAGAAATTTGTCGATTACACAGGCCTCTAGCTGATATAATTTTAGATTGGGACCCTGTCTTTATGAGTACCTTTTGGCACGAGCTCTTTAAATTCCAAGGAACTAAATTAGCCACAAGCAGCTCATATCACCTACAGACAAATGGGCAAACGAAGGTACTTAATTGCTATTTGGAGGATTATTAGAGATGTTTTGCAGCCGACAATCCATCCAAATGGGTCTAGTATTTGCCATGGGCAGAGTGGAGTTATAACACCGCTTGGCACTCTTCAATTAAAATGACACCCTACGAAGCTGTATACGGCAGTCTGCCACCATCCTTCACCAATTATGTCCAAGGCTCCTCTACTGTAGCATCAGTCGATGAAATACTAACTGCATGCTCTACTATTCTTGCCACTCTAAAGGCCAACCTCCAGCGCACTCAATTGCGCATGAAGAACCAGGCGGATGCTCATCGTTTAGACAAGGAATTTCAGATCGGAAACTGAGTCTATGTTAAGCTGCAGCCGTACCAACAAACTACCGTGGCTCACCGACGATCCAACAAATTAGCTAAGCATTATTACGGACCCTTCTGCATTTTAGACCACATTGGAGTTGTTGCCTAACGTCTTCGTCTGCCAAATTACTCTAAAATTCACAATATCTTTCACGTTTCCTTGCTTAAAAAATGCCTAGGCGATCCTACATCCCAGCCACATCATGAACTGCCACCAAAGGCTACCGGCTCTCATCCCTTGATAACCCCAGATCAGCTTCTTGGCTTCAGAAAGGTGCTCCAGCATGGGAAATTTGTTTCCCAGCTCTTAGTTCAATGGAAATGGTCCACTCCTGCGGAGGCAACTTGGGAGCCCATATCAGACTTTGTCCGTGATTTTCCTCCTTTTAATCTTGAGGACAAGGTTCTTTTCGATGCGGACAGCAATGTTATAGGCCTAGTTGATTCGATTACTACACCACCGACCAACATTCCGCTCGTCTAACGAAGTCGCCGCACTACCCGACCCCCTATTAAATTCCAGGATTACCATTAGTTAATTTTCTTCATAGTTTATTATTGTCCTTATTTTTATTTTCTTTTCTATTCCTTGCATGTGCCACGCTATTATGGCTGTTAGGAATATACTCAGAGTTTATATTTTATTTTCTTTGTTGCAATTGTTATAAATATTGCTTGTGCTACCGTTACAACTTAATGAAGATATAGTTCGTTTCTCACTCCCCTCTATCCATCTTGCTTTTCCTCTATTTCCTTCTTACTTTCCTCTTATTTCCCCTCTGTCTTCTGTCAGAGCTCTCCGTCTCCTTCTACTTTCTGAAACTTCCTCTTCTGTTACTGTTCCTAATCCCCGTTGCAGAGCATAGATCTGCTGCATGCAACAGATTGGAGACAAGATAATTAGCTCAGTAATGGAACTTTTGTTAAAAGGGACATTGTGAGAACTTGATCATGCTTTATGATTACAGATTACTCAAATAGGAGGCTTAAAAAAGCTCAAGCAGAGGCTCACTGGATGTTTAGATCAGCCTCCACAAGCATATGAAAAGAACCTTATGCATAACTTAAAGCACATGCCAACACCAACAAAGAAGTGTCAAAAGCTATGTGTTGTGTCCAACTCACAATGTAAGTTATACCATCAACCCATCTGCTTCAACAGAACATTAAACTCTCTAAGAAAGAGCTAATCTTTCTCCCCTTCTGTACATTATAGAAAAGGACCACGCTTCCTCATTATCCTACAAAGACAACCTCTCCATCTATCCACTATGTCTCATAACCAAGTTAGTCTTCAGCATAAACCTAATCACCTTGAAGACAGCTATGAAGAATTCATATTACAACAATGAATGGATCAAAAAATCATATTCATCCTTACAATTTATCACATAAGCAATACCATTCAACAATCATGCTCCGTGTAAATTTACAAAATATTATAATAATATTCAAATTATTTAATTTAAAGATAAATATAAAGGACACTCTGAGACCATGAGAAATCCTTTTCTTGCTACAAAAACACTTGTCGACCTTTGTTTTTATTTCCCAAAACAGAAATGTCAAAACATTAAAGGTCCAATTCGTCATATTCTTCTTCATCATCATATTCCTTTTCTAGTTCACAGAATTCTCCATCTCGATCATCCTACCTTCCCCGCTCTATTATGTTAGTGGTCCAAAAGCACAACAAATGAGATTCAGAAAAAACCTTTCCCAATATCCTCTGCATAATCTGCCCATGTATTAATCATAATTAAATATCTGTAACACATTCTTTTCGTTTTACCTAAATCCACACAAACTAAAACACAACAATTGGCTAAGCCATTTATCAACAAAGAAATGCAACTTGGCCAAACCATATATCTAACCACGTGTTTCCACCACAATCTTCAATAAGTAAGATGTGTATACATCATTGGAAAATCATTTCTTTTTTTTTTTTTTCTGTGTGCGGCGGGGAGAGATGAGAGAAATCACCTTCAGAAGTCCAACCACAGCGGCGAGGCGCGACCGAAAGCAACGAAATAAGCAAAGCAGAGGCGGTGGCATTGTGATACGGAAGCATTGATTCCACACAGCAGCTCAATTCAACAGGAGACCTTCTTGAACATATAGCCAAACATACGAATTAACGAAACAATTTGACCAATTTTATTTATGTCCTTTATAATATAAATATAGTGTCGGAATCACAGACCTAAGCATAATGAAAAATACATTCTCTAAGAAATGTGAGATGAGATTCATATCTACCTGAAAATGCGACAGTAGGATAGGGGCTTTTGTCCATGAAACCGAAAAGGAAACTGTGCACAAGGTTTTTGTTTCGGGGCGGTGGCAAGTCTTGACGCGGTTGTACGGATGGAGGAAGCGGAGCGGGAGATAGACCTTGCTGCGGCGGCGAAAGGGGCGACCATATTTCTTCTTTCTGAGTGATGCCAGCCGCCGGAGAAACAGCCTGGCGGGATTCTGAATTAGGGCGGCTAGGTCTCTGATACTGGTAAGGTATAATATTTATATCTTATTATAT
>JAODPA010067327.1:0-10607 GCA_025585075.1 Nepenthes mirabilis | reverse complement strand
TTCGGAGCGCATCCCGGGAGGAAGGTGCACGAATTAGTGCGCGATCCATAGGGGGAACCATAATGGTTGCCATGTGCGGAAAAAAAGGGATTCACCTTCCTGAACGTTGCAATCAAGAATAGTGCTCGCATCCACACAGGAAAGGCAATGATCCCCACAGAAAGCGGACATCTCGCCTTACCACCTAAAGAAGGCAGCGGAGGCCCATGGTTGTCAAAGGCCATTGAGAATCGCTCCATAGGCATGCTCTCTCTTGCCTGCTAAACGCCCTTTAGCATTCTCAAGCTAATGAAAGCTTTCCACGCTCTCAAGCTTTCCAACGCTTTCTCCCTTTTCTCTCTACTATTGGTTCCCTGCGAATTGAGTATTGAGAGAAAATTGCTTTCTACAAGTATCGTCAACCCGAGCCACTCTCTCCGCGAGTGCACCTTCTATCATCGTTCCAACACACTCTAAGCATCCATTTTTACATTTATTACATTTTATATTCTCGTCCTCATAAGGCTCTTTACTGACTTGAGCATCAAAATATTTACGGTGGGACCAAATTTCACTGTCACATGACCTCTTATTTTAAGTTGTGGTGTGCAGGTTCCTGAGCTCGGTGGACGAAAATTAGAATCCGACGGACAACTCGACTCGAACCCGTTCGAAATTTGGATCCAAGACGCATCATTGGCGCCCTCTGTGGGAACGCTGACTAAGAGCTGATCAGTTACATCTTTTAAATCAACATCATCCAAAAAAATAGTGAATACCAGGGCTCAAGCTAGCGTTCCTGCTAGAGAGACTGCCTCCCCCAATCATGACCACTCAATTGGTAGTTGGGTCGGAGAGTAGTCTGTCCCAATTTTTCTTGCCATGGCGAAATAGATGAACAAAATGTTTCAAATACTCCTAATGCTTTGCACACTCTAGGGTAAGAAGAAGTGGGGGGCTCAGTCCTCATCAACTCCTATTCTGGCCTCCAAGCAAGAAGGCCAGAGGAAGAAGAGGCCGACCAAGAAGATTTCAAAGCCGAGCAACTCTCACACCCCGGCAACCTCCAACGCCCAGAGCTATTCAAGGCTTGAGGGGTGCCTAGGCTGTGGGACCCCAAACGAGAGTCCTGAAAGAAGAAATCCCTGATATTCTCGGGATAAGCAAAGGCCTCACACGCAGGAGGGAGCTTCTTGGATCGTCCGATCCACAAGCGGTAGTAGCCAGCCGGCGACACGCCGCACTGCCAAAAGAACGAAGCTGAGGACTTACTTTAACTCTAAGAGATCTAGAAACTCCTCCCGAGTGGAGGAAATGGTCAAGAAGATCTGGAACCGCATGTTCAAGGATGACAACGAACATGCCACTGATCTAAAGAGATCTCCCTTCACCATGGAGATTCGAACTCAACCAATGTCGGCCAAGTTCAAGAGGTCGGCCTTGGATTCCTATAATGGGAGTACTGATCCTATGGACTATTTGAATAACTTCTGCACTCTTCTAAACTTCCAGGGCCTAGAGGAGGCGGTAATGTACCGATATTTTCCCCTCACCTTGAAGGGGACGCCTGGATCTAGTTCCATTGGCTCCCTTCGAACTCGATCCAAAATTTTTGGGATCTCACCGATCTCTTCTTGGCTCATACGCTTCTAGCCGCTGAGAAGAGAATTAGTTGTGGCATCTCACCCACATCAAGTAGAAATAGGGCAAGAACTCAAGAAAGTTCCTGGAGCAGTTCGTGCTAGAAACTAGGAGAATCCCCAAGCTTACCGAAGAGATGAAGCTTGGTAGCTTCATCTCTACTTTAGGGCTGGGCAACTTCTTCAAACATCTACCCCACAAAAATTTGTAGATCTTCTAGGAAGCGGAAGGCATCACTCAGGCATACGTGGCCGCAGAAGAGGCCAATAAGGTAAAACGTCGAAAGAGGACTGACCAGCCTCGCACCTTCCCGGTCGAGGGAAAGAGGAAGAACGGGGATGTTGATAATGCCCGAAGGAAGCAACTTAGGACCGAGCCACTGATCTGGAAGGAGTATAGGCCAATCAACCCAACTCCACTGAATGACACACGGGCCAACGTCCTCATGTAGATCCGTGGGAAAAAATTCATTAAGTGGTCAAAGCCAATGAAGAACACGGAGGGAGGAGATCCAGTGAAGTATTACAATTTTCATCGATTTTTGGGACATACCATGAAAGAATGCAAAACGCTCCAACGGAAGATTGAGGAGCTGATTCAAAAGGGCTATCTCACTAAGTTCCTGTGGAACCCTAGGTAGAGTTCTGGTGCCTCAGGCGGTGAAGGATCCAATCAGCCCCAACCGCGATTCCGGGTTGCGATCGGTATGGTTAACATGGTGACCACCATGCCTCCTAAGGCCAACCAGACAAATCACCAAGAGAGGCAAATTGGGTACAAGAAGCAAATAGTGGAGGAAAATATTATTAGTTTTAGTGATAATGATATGACACATGTAATTTTTTCACATACTGATCCCCTCATTGTATTTGTGCTTATCTCAGAAGGTACTGTTGATTACCAATTGAAGTGAGTTTTTATTAATAATGAAAGTTCAAGGAATTTACTTTACTTCGATGCGTTCTTTAAGTTAGGGCTCAAAAAGAATCAACTTAAACTAGCCGAAGGATCACTGTATGGCCTAGATAATGAGCTAGTAGCCATCCAAAGTACAATATAGTTAAAAGTCACCCTAGGCACATACTCCAAGATGGTTAATTGTGCACTCACTTTCCTGATTGTTGACCTGCTCCATATACAATGCCATCCTAGGCCGGCCGTGCCTAGCGGCGTTCGAAACAGTCACCTCAATACCACACTTGAAAATAAAATTTTCAATAATATGCGGTATTGGTGAAATGTTGGGTAACCAAGTGACTGGACGGACGTATTACATGTCGCAAATAGCCCTAGGCGGCAGCGAAAGGCTCACAGAAGAGTTGGACCATCGAGACGAAGCAATCCTACAATAGGCACAGTCTGGCGAGGCCACTAACCTCGTATCGTTGAATCCGGAGGACTCAAAGAAGTATATACAGATAAGGGGCTCACTCGCTGGACCCCTACATGATTAGTTGATAACCTTCTTGAGGTGAAATGCGGATATCTTTGCGTGGATTTTGTTGACATGTCGGGGATTCCGGCCGAAGTAATGGTCTATAAGTTGGGTCTTGATCCTACCTACAAGCCTATCAGGTAGAAGTAGATGAACCACTCAGTCGAAAAGCTCATAAATATTCAGAAAGAGGGAAAGAAGCTATTGGACGCCGAGTTCATCAGGGAAGTCTAATACCTTGATTGGCTCTCCAACATTGTCCTGATCAAGAAAAGCAGTGGAAAATGGCAGATGTGCGTTGACTTCACCAACGTCAACAATGCCTGCCCAAAGGATAGCTTCCCTTTGCCCAGGATTGACTTACTGGTAGACTCCACTTTTAGACACGAGCTGTTAAATTTCTTGGATACATGCTCGGGCTACAACCTGATTAGGATTAGCCCAAAGGGTGAGTATACCTCTTTTATGATTGATCAAGACACATACTGCTATAAGGTCATACCTTTCGGTCTAAAAAACGTGGATGCAATTTACCAAAGGCTAGTGAACAAAATATTCGAGAGGCAGATCGGTCATAATATGGAGGTGTATGTAGACGACATACTTGTCAAGAGTAAGACCACCAGTGACCATATTTGCAATCTAGCTTAATCATTTGAGGTACTCCATACACACCAAATGAAGTTAAATCCATTGAAGTTGTCTTTGGAGTGTCTTTAGGAAAATTCTTGGGTTTCATTATCTCTCAACAAGGGATCGAAGTGAACCCAGAGAAGATAAAGCCCTCACGAACATGTCTATGCCACAAAGTGTCAAGGATATCCAGAGGCTAACTGGAAGACTAGCGGTGCTGTCCCGCTTCTTGGCTAAATCGGGAGACAAGTATGAGCCTTTCTGCAAGGCTCTGAGGGGGACGAAGGCGAACGATTTTCAGTGGATTGCAGAGAGCCGAGCCGCTTTCAATGAACTGAAGTAGTATCTAGCCAGTCCACCGTTGTTGACGTCACCAAGAGACAAAGAAGAGCTGAACCTCTACCTGGCGGTATCAGAGGAGGCTCTTAACTTGTTATGATACGCCAGGATTTTGACACATAGCGGCTGGTATGCTATGTAAGCAAAACGTTGACCGACACAGAGATATGTGACCCACGCTCTGAGAAGCTCACTCTGGCACTCGTCTTCTCGACCTAGATGTTGAGACCCTATCTCCAGGCTCATCGTGTGGTTGTCTTGACTGACTAGCCGTTGAAGGGCATCCTTTAGAAACCTGATAATTCCGAACGATTGGTTAAGTGGGCTATCGAATTGAGAGAGTTTGACATCGAATTCCTGTAGAGACCAGCCATCAAGGGGTAGGCCTTGATTGACTTCATTATTGAGACAACGACCCCGATCGTTGATGAGCACCACATAGAGGACATAGATCACCACCCAGAAGAGGCAGAATAGGTCTTCAATGTGGATAGTTCGTCTACTAACTCAAGCAGCAGTGCCAGAGTGGTCCTAAGGACCCCATACGGGTTTGAGGTGAAATACTCCCTTGAACTCGATTTTTCGACCACCAATAATGTTACCGAGTACGAGACCCTGTTAGCCAGTTGCGACTAGCCAAGGAATGTTCCGCTAAGCGTTTGACCGTCTGCAACGACTCAGAGTCAGTCGTCAACCAGATCAATAGGGGTTTCGAGGTGTGCAATCCTCTCTTGGCTAAGTATCTGGTTAAGGCAAAGGACACAATTCAGAGATTTGATAAGCTAAACCTGGTCCACACCCCCAGGACTGAAAACTAAAATGTTGACCAGCTCGCGAGAGTAGCAGTGGCTAAAAGTTCAGAGCAGTATTCGAGAAACATGTGGAAAGTTTTGGGCACTCCAGCATAGAGGAATAGGAAGCAAAGCAAGCCTTTGATGGCAAAAACTGGATGATGACGTATTAGAGGTATCTGGTGGACAGTACACTATCGAAAAGGGCAAATGAGGCTAACCGGATAAAAAAGACAGCCGGCTGATACACCATGGTCGATGGAAGACTATATCGTTGAGGGCACTCGACTCCGTACCTCCGGTGTCTTACCCCTGATGAGGCAAACTACATTTTAAGCGAAGTTCATCTCGGAATATATAGATCATACATTGGTGGTAGGAACCTAGTGTTCAAAGTCTTACGCTAGGGATATCACTAGCCAACAATGGAGAAGGACGCTTTAGAGTTTGTGAAGAAGTGTGAGAATTATCAACTGCATGGCAACCTCCACCACCAGTTGCCCGTGGAGTTGAGATCCCTCAAAGCACCTTAGCCCTTTGCACAATGAGGACTTGATATTCTCAACCCGTTTTCCATTGGAACTAGGAAGAGAAAATTCATCATTATGAGTATAGATTACTTAACTAAATGGGTTAAAGCTGCCCCGTCGGCCAAGATCACCAAGCACAGCGCCCTAAAATTTGTCCATCAAAGCATAATAAGCAGATTTGGCATTTTTGAGGTTATCGTGATTGACAATAGAACCCAATTTTTAGGAAAGTGTTTCACTAAGTATTATACTAGTTTGGGTATCAGATTGGTCTACATTTCGGTAGCGTATCTCCATGCAAATGGACAAGTAAAAATCACCCATCAGACTCTACTGTACGGTCTAAAGACCAAGGTAGTGGACGCAGGAGGCTATTGGGTCGACGAACTATCCTTTTTACTATGGTCATATTGGACGACTCCCAATGAACCAACTTGTGAGACACCCTTCAGCCTCTACTATAGGACTGATGCTGTGATACCGGTTGAGATCAGGCTCCAAAGTCTTAGGATCGAAGCCTTTGATCCACTTTGTAACTCCCAAAATATCATGGAACACTTAGATTTGCTGGAGAATGCCCGCGACGTGGCCAAGATGCGCACAATCGTCTACCAATAACAAATCGCTCGTTATTACAATAAGAAAGTAAAAGTGCGGCAATTTGAAATTGGAGACATGGTCTTGCGAAGCATAGAGGTCACGGACAAAACAGCCAATCGGAACAAGCTTTCCCTGAATTGGGAAGGCCTATTCCTTATCTCAACCATTCTACAAAATGGAGCATATAAACTCCAAACCCAAAACGACAAGTTGTTCCCGTGAATATAAAACGCAGTCCACCTAAAGTGCTACTACCAATGAAGACCCAAGTAGGTCATATGTGTGATCTGAGGTGTGCTTGTAACATACACTGTTTATTAATAAAAAAATATTCTTTTCCCTTTTTATTGCATGTTGTTCTCTACTTCTTTTTTTTTCTTTTTATTTCCATGTGAATATTTACTTGCAGATTGTATAAAAATAGACAACCTCGATTACCGCTAAGTCAAGCGGGTTTTTACTTGCTGACAATTAAACCTTGGTCATCAAAGTGGCCTGACAGCGATCGACTTAAACCTTGGTCATCAAAGTAGCCCGACAGCGATCGACTTAAATCTTGGTCATCTAAGTTGCCCGTCAGCAACCGACTTAAACCTTGGTCATTCAAGGGGCCCGTAAGCGGTCGAAGTAAATCTTTGCCCCATGCCAAGCGGCCCATAAGCGGTCGAATTAAACCTTAATTCCATCTCAAGTGATCCATTCGCGGTTTAATACTAAACCTTAGGGGGTTAAACAGCACACGTGACAATATTCTTCAACAGGAGATAGCGCAATTGGTCTATGATGGTCGATAAATCAGGGTAAAGTGTGAAAGATAAAGTGCTCAAATAGAAGGTTGGCCGTCTAGAATCATAACAGGGGCAGTGCCACATAATGTGAAGGCTCAAAGTACGCACGTATACAAGAAGCCAAAACTATGTACAACCTCATGAATATGTCTGGACTCATCCTGATGACTCCACGAGGGCTAAGGATCCCTCTGAGGGCACGACACACGTCTCTGACCTCCTCAAGACGCAGGCAGAAGGACAATTTGTTCTCTAACAAGACTATCTTCACTCGAAACTCATCCGTGAGCCTCTTCACCCTGACAACCGTCTCTTCCAGCCTTTCCAACTCTGCCCTTAGCTTAGACAGCTGTAACTGGAGTGTAGCCTTCTCCTACTGGTGTTGTTGAACTTGAGAGCCCAACTAGCTCAGCTGCTCTCCTAACTGGAGGATCTCCTCCTCCCGGTCTTCAATCATTGCCTCCCTCTGGCGCAGTCCCTTCAGCACTACTCCTACTATTTTCTCTTGCTATAAGAAAATAAAAGAAATCAGGCTACAACAATGGAGAAAGAAGAACAGGAGAGCTTCAAAGAAATTATCAAGAAGACTTTTCATATCTTCATACCTGATGGGCCCTGCGACTCAAGACCTGATGGTGGGAGAATTTGAGTAGTAGCCTCTTGAGCCCACTCCATAGTGACTTCATCGGCAAACTCCTCTGGCAGGGCAGCCTAGACACTTGAAGCGGTGGCTTCCTAAGCCAACTTTGCAATAACTTCACCCGCTTCAGCAAGTTCTCCGGCGGCCAACTCCTCTGGCTATGCAGGCAGCTCAGCGGCTGGCTCCTCCAATCCGGCAGCTTCGAGCGCAACTCAACTGGCACTGCTAGTGCCACCAAGTCGACTGGTAGTGATGGCTCAGCGCCAACGCCACCCATGGTGGCTCCCTCCATAACACCAAAATCCGCTGAAGAAGCTTCAACCTCAGAGCGCTCTCCAACACCAGCTAGTCGACCGGCCATACGGTAATCTGGCTCGGTGGAAGACAAGGAGGTAGGCTCAATTGGCGTAGCTCTCTTCTTCCTGGGGTTGCTAGGAGGATCACCGATGGTGAGAGCGCCAACCTTTCTCTTAGGCTGCAATGCCACCGGCGGTGGAGCCTGGAACTTCTGAACAGGTGAGGGAAGACCCCAATGAGTTCTCCTGGCCTCCGCCCTAAATACGAGGTGATCCCTCCTGAACTTAGAGAGGTGCTCCCTCACCAAGTGCAACAGTGGCTCCAATGCCTCCACCTCTTTCTTGGTAGGCTTCCTGATGAAATCATTAGGGACCTTGCCCCAATCCCAGGATAAGGGCCAGTCATCAGCAACGTGAATAAAAAAAAAATCAATCCTTTGAGTTCTTGACAAAATTATAAATTGCGTTGCTAATACGCAGCTCTCTAGGAGACAAGAAAATCAAGTCTCCACTCTATGTGAACTGAAACATGACCCTTATGGCCTCCACCATTAGCAACTGCGAATAGTGGCAGAGGAATATACACAGCGAACGAAGGTAACGCACGACATTTGCGTGAAGCCGTGTGTTGGGAACACCAAACGTCGTGAGAATGCGGAGTAGCTCCTCTAAAATTGGGAGGCGAAGCCCACTCCACGGGTGAGCCTCGCATGCAATGATGTGGCCAACAGGAGGAGAGCAAGCCCTATCCTGCTCCCTAGGAATCGAAAACACAATGTGTGATGAGATATTAAACTCAACGTACAACTCACTCACTTTACCGGTAGAAATGACTGAGCAAATTTCAGAGATTAAAGAAGCCATGAAAGCAGAGCAAGAGGAGGGATGAAGACTTAGAATTTTTTAGGAAGAAAGGTGTGGAAATTTTCAACTGTCGTGTGGTTTTTATAAAGTCCGGTGCCGTCGAAGTGAAGCAGTGCATCGAAAAGGTGCGGCAATCATAACCGACACGTGTCGATTCTGGAGAGGGTGTTGTCAAATTGAATCCTCTGGTGAATTAATTATGGGGATTGCAACTTCACTGCATGATGACATGTGGTAGAGAACAACGGGTCACTCAGAGTACTGAAACGGCTCTACAGCTTTTGATTGCCCATCCGGCGGCATAACGAAACAACGCATTAAACTCAACCACACTATTCTTCAGATTTTAGTGTAATGGTCAATGAATCCTGTTAACAAGAGCGTCTGCTTAAGTCCACCAGATTCTAATGTTACGGTTAACAAATTCGGTCAACAAGCGCGTCCACTTAAGTCCATTGGATTTTAACGTTATGGTCAATGAATTCGGTCAACAATTGTGTCCGCTCAGTTCTTTGAATTTTAACGTTGTGGTCAACGAATCCAGTTAATGCTTCTCCAGCTCAGTTCTCCGGATTCTAACGTTATGATCAATGAATCCAGTTAACGTTTTTCCAGCTTAGTTCTCCAGATTCTAACGTTACAGTCAACGACTCTGATCAACAAGCGTATCCACTTAAGTTCTTCGGATTCTAACGTTGCGGTCAATGAATCCAGTCAACACTTCTCCAACTCAGTTTTTCGGATTCTAACGTTGCGGTCAACGAATCCGATCAACAATTCTCCAATACAGTTCTCTGGATTCTAACATTGCGGTCAACGAATCTGGTCAACAATTCTCCAGCTTAGTTCTCTGGATTCTAACGTTGCGGTCAACGAATCTGGTTAACGGTTCTTAGTTCTCTGGATTCTAACATTGCGGTTAATGAATATGATCAATGTATCTTTCCGCTCTGTCCACTGGATTAAAGCGCAACGGTCAACATACTCAAATAACACGGTTAACAGACCCATTCGAAGTTTTGGATCCAGGGGACAACCCGACGCGTCCCATCGTGAATATGTCGGAGGCTGGAATCTCATGCGACCAGCATGGGCAGCTAGTGATGGTGACGCCAGTAGCAAGCCGGTGCACGAAGGTGAAAATTGTCCAAAACCAACAGCGGCCCATTTGTACCTGAGATGGTCAACGTTGCCATTAACTAGAGAAGTAGCATGTAGGTCGGTTGCGGCCCAAGATAAACGCGGCTCATGTCTAAATTGGCCCACACACCGCTTTCTAGGTCTCAACAGTCATCTGTTCTAATTCTCCGTATCTCCAGGAAAGGCAATCTTCACTGTAACGGTAACCTCTCGGAATCGAAGTGCATCCTGGGAAGAAGGCGCATGAATCGACGCGCAATCCACAAGGGGAACCATAATGGTTACCATGTGCGGAAGGAAAGGGACCCACCTTCCTGATCGTTGCAACCAAGAATGGCGCCCACATCTATACAGGAAAGGCAATGATCCCCACAAAAGGTAGACATCTCGTCTTGCCAACTAAAGAAGATAACGAAGGCTCATGACTATAAAAGGTCATGGAGAATCGCTTTACAAGAATGCTCTCTCTTACCTACTAAACGCCCTCCAGCATCGTCAAGCTAATGGAAACTCTCCACGCCCTCAAACTTTCTAACGCTTTTTCCTTTTTCTCTTTGTTATTGGTTCCCTGCGAACTGAGTATTGAGGAAAAACTGTTTTCTATAAGCATTTTCAACCCGAGCCACTCTCTCTACAAGTGCATCTCCCACCATTGTTCCAACACACTCCAAACATCCATATTTATATTCACTACACTTTACTTTGTTATCCTCAGAAGGCTCTTTACTAACTTGAATATCGGAGTATTTTTGGTGGGATAAAATTTCACCGTCACCTGACCTCTTATTTTAAGTTGTGGTGTGCAAGATCCTGAACTCGGTGGATGGATATAGCTCGACTTGATCTCGTTTGAAATTTGGATTCAGGACGTATTACCCTCAATAGGTGAGATGGATATGTAGACGACAGTGTAAATCTTGTGGGAATCCCT
>JAODPA010067326.1:0-10608 GCA_025585075.1 Nepenthes mirabilis | reverse complement strand
CAAGTCTTTTCAATGAATCTTCGTTTTAATTTCTGCCGTTCCACTGGATTTTCATTGCTCTTCCTCTCGTCGTCTCCTTCCTGCATTCTTTGATATGATAGAATTACTTCTCTTTATATATTTTTCGGTGGTTGTATGACGGGGGCTTCTGTTCTACTAAGCGGTAGGAGGACTCGGGCAAGTCGAAGCTCCGATGAGCTAGGGTTCGATTCCTCTATTGATCGATATCCCACTGTAGACAACAATTGCTGCAACAGCAGCACGGGCAGGGGCAGCCATAAATGCCGTCATCAGAAGGCTAATCAAAATCGTCAATCTCGTCACCGCCCAAGTATCGAAGGTTCCTATGATTTTGGCCGATCTTCACACGTTTCACCCCTATGCGCCCGCGCCGCTCTTTCGGTAATTACTATCGCGAGGTCTTCGTTGATTTTTGCAATTTTATCGGGATTTATGATGAATTTTACTCTGTTACTATGGGGTGTGCATCTGAACGTTTGTTTGATAGACGTCTGTCGAAGGACTGGATCAGACTCCCCTTCCCCCCTAAGGGGAAAAAATACCACTTGGAGAAGAGTGAATTTTCCAGATTTGCTGATAAATTCTAGTTATTGACGGTAGACAGTTTTAGCATGTTGCTCTTTCTTCTGTGTTTTATTATTATCCTTATTTGATCTATGGAGTTTAGATATTTTCATGGTTATTTGGTTTTGATCTTGTTATCCTGATGCCCGTAGACGATGTATCGCAACATTTTTTGGTAAGTGAAATAGTTTATGAGTGAACGGATGCAATTACTTTTTGCAACATTCGTGTATATATATGGCTTGGGATTTTCTAGGTCAGCTGAACTGATATTTTAGAGTCTTAACCCCCACAATCTCGTCGTTTTCCTCATTAGTTGACAGACTTACGGGGAGGATATGGGAATGGTATTGGTCCTCAAGTCACGGTGGAAGCTTCGCATCCCATTGAGATCTCACCTACCACAAGAAAAGGGATTTTGTTATGGTATTTCAAATATTAGGTTTTTTAATTACTTCAATAATTGGGATCTATCTTTATAATTTGGAATGTTAAGATTAAAATAAAACATTAATTTGTCTCAATCTTTAGTATATTACTTTGTAAAAAATCTCATTTATTAAAAAGATAAAGTAGCCTAATAATATGAGGAATATAATAGAACCCCGGGAAAAGCCAGTTATGTGCAATGCATTATATTCTACAATCCCCTTTGATGACATAAATCTTTGGGTTAAATGCACTAAGATGATCTCCATCATTTGAAGCATTAGGTGTGGTGGCTCGGACCCAAATCGCCCAACTCAGCTCAAATTAATCATGTAAAAAATTCAAACCATAAATGCTATTCATAAATCTACCATAAATGAAAAAATATTTATCATAATAATAATTTTTTGAAATGAGAAATAACATAAATGTTCATAAATATAAATATCCATAATAAAAAATAAACCCAAGAAAATACATTTCTGATAAAATATCCAATATCTAATGAAACAAAATGAAGTCTTGCTATCTTTTATTATAAAAGTTGGTAGATTCTAGAATCGTCTTTATTTAAATTTTTCTCATCAACTGTACTGCTCTATTCTACTCTGGAGTCCAGAAAATGTAATGGTGAGTTAAAAATTTAACAAGTGATATAATCAACAATATCATTGATGGGTAAGCCCATAGCAGGCAGGCACAATAAGAAAAACGGCCCAAAATTCAAGAAAATCCAGATGTGCATTTGGACGGTCAACGTTAGCGTTGACCGTGTGGAAGGCCAACTAGGCAGCCAACGTGCTCTATCAAGACGGTCAACATCTCTGTTAACCGGGAGCACTGTAGCAGTAGATCAAGAAAAGGTAAAAACCTTATATAGGCCAGATCCAGTTTGGCAGACGTTTCCGTACACGATAAGTAACAATCTATTTTTCTGATTTCGCGCCTTCCTTGAAGCCAATCTCCACTAAAGAGAGTATCAACAGATTTGACGCCCTTCTCATGAGGAAGGCGCCAGATTCTTTCTTCCTACCTACAATAGACTCTAACGGTAATAGAAGCGCAGAAGGAAGGCAAATAATCTAAAAAATCGTTACCCACTCAGAAAGAAAATATCCCAACAGAATACACAAGTCAAGCCTTCCTGCTTAAGGAAAGCCGCCCAACACGATGCAGGGATCGCGCCTTCTTGACTAATGAAGGTCGCCCCGCCCACCATCTATACAACCCCACAGAATTTCCATTCTGGGGAGAGAAAAAAAAAAAACAACAAAGAACTACGACGGAGAATCTCTGAGCATACTAACGCTCGCTCCTAAGCACACAATCACGTACTACAATAATCCCACTCCAAGCCTTCAGATTCCAGAGACTTCACTCACTCCCCGAGCTCCATCCTTCAAAACTTCCACGCTTGTAGGACTTAGCTTCACGCTTGTTCCCCGTGAACATTTTGTCGGAAAATTGCGTTCTCGACGAGTCGCAAGAATGTCTCTTACATCTAAAGGTGAACACTCCTTCCTACTCCAATCTCCCTCTCTATCTCAACTCTCATTTCCAGTTACCTTTTCGCAATTCCAAAGCTTATTGCTGACTTGAGCGTCGGAGTGTCTTTGGTGGGACAATATCCCGCCGACACCTGACCTCTTATTTGTTGTAGTAGTGTGTAGGGTCCAGACTTGGTGAACGGAGTCGGATCCAAACATCCCATTCAACCCGAATCTGTTCGAAGTCGGATCCAGATACGCATCAATTATCAATTAATAAATATTTGAAATAATAATATCAATTAATAAATATTTTGAATAATAATATCAAATATATAAGAGTAATAATCATATATAACCAACCATCAACTATTCGATACTCAACACTACGTCAAAAGCATGACTCAAGAGCTTCAAGAAACTACTATCAAATGTTTGAACCGAAACTGAAGACATGAACTTAACTGAAATTCCATCAAATTTAAATATCAGTAATAATATAGGTTTCATTGAAACCATTTTAATAGAAGTCACAACTATGTGAGATATCATAACATTATTTTTTAATTCTATTCTATCACTGTGAACTAACAACTATATACTTGCTGTCAACGTTTGGGTGACATCCATAAGATAATCAATGCCTTCAAGTTTAACAATTGACTAACTTTATAGTCTCATGATATATTATTACCATCAATGCGTAAGTATTGAACTCAACCCAGACGATCATTATTCTCATTACCTCTTCAGGGTAAATCCACAATATGCCACACTCATATTCTTGTTGTCCAACCAAAAATCACGCCCACTAGGGGTCAGAAATACTTTATTTCAAATTCACATATCAAACTCAATATCCATCGGTAAGACATTTCTTGATATTTAATGCTCGTTATTCACAAGATTATAAGTATCTCTCCAAGAAGAAAGATTTCAATCCACTGGGATATGAAAATATTATATAATTATAGACCACCTTAAGGTTTCGCAGATTTTATATTCTTTGACATTGTATTATTTTCATATGATCTCCTTTACCTTAATCATAGCTATCAAAAAGGCCACATATGCGATCTAAGATAATGCAAAGAAACAATCACCGAAAAAATAAGAAAAATTCATGAATACACTTAGTAGCGAACTCTTATCATCCTACTGGGTACATCATGGCCCACTAAGCTATATGGCCCAAACTAAGCTATATGGCCCAAGCACTTGCCACAGAAAAAAAACAAAGTCTAAAATTGGATTGAAACTCATTAGGTCCTTGGGCATTTGAGAAAGTGAATTTTATTTTATCATTATCGAACACAACTGACGAATTATCGATTTTATCTAAATTTACCTGGCACTTGAGCGTTAAATTGACACTTACATGATTGACATGATAACCAATGAAGATAAGGAGGTATTTTGCAACATGTTGGTATCAAAAAGGAGTAGAAATACACTTGCTAAAACTTTAACAAAAAATGAGGAAGATAACTTGGCTGGATACATGGCAACAGTAGCAGCAGTAGCTTAGTGCAGCATAGCAGGGCTCAATTCTCTTTTCTCTGTCTCTCTCGGCTCAATCTCTCTCTATCTCTCTACGCTTGGAATTTTTGAAATGCAATCCTAGGAATAAGGGGATTGTCTCCATTTTAAAAGCAACAAGCGGTGATGGTGTGAAGACATTAAAGAGAGGGGGTGGCTAAGGAGTGTGAACCGAATTCCACTTAATTCTCCTCTTCACAATTAATTGTTAGGATAAAGTCTATCCTAGCTACATGCATGGAAGGCAGCTGAAATAAAGAAGAGAGAATGGAACTAAAATTGGTGGTATGAAAACATTTTGTGGGAATGGCTAAGGGTTTTAACCAAGCCCCTCTAACTTAAATCTAATTCAATAATAGGTGGAGTGTATGTATGGGGCGGCTGAGTGATGAGTTTGGGAGGTAAATATTAGAAGATAAAAGATTATTTCTTTACATTTAATAACTTAATTTATTAGTTCTTTCTCTCTCTCTCTCTCTCTCTCTCTCTCTCTCTTTCTCTCTCTCTTTTACACACATAAGCATACAATAAAATCATGGCTACTTTAATTAATATTCTAAGATACTGGAAACAATTATTGGTTGTTGACGGAAAAATTACCAAAACATCTTTTTGAAGACCCCGCAAATACGCTACATACGGCCTTTTCATAAAGTTAGCCTACACTCGCTAGCAATAATTAACTCATTAGTTACCCTCATCAATGATCCCCTCAGATCACAAGTCTGATAAATTTGAATCGAAACATTGGGGGTGTTACAATTGGTGCCGCCAAATCACCGTCTGATATGAAAGCTATGTCAATATAGATAGAAATTTGGTCATGTTGGTGCAATCTTCTCACCTCTGTGCTGCCTTCTGTCTCTCCCCCTTCCTCTTAGGCTGGGTGTTCGAGGGTAGATATTTCTGTTGGATATCAGTAGATGGATGTCTGCTGAGAGAGAACTTAATATATTAAGTCAGCAGCAAAGAATACTGCTGCTGGAAAAGTAAACGGCTGAGATATCAATATAGTTTCTGCATTGGCTTAATTTTCTGGTGCAGGTACATAGGTGAGAGGTTAATTGCCTTTCGTTTCGAGCTTATTCTATGCATGAGAATATACCATACTTTTATTGGGAAGACCACAGCTGAATGGAAGCTGATCCCTGTTTTTTGTTCAGCTTCTTTACAAAGTTCACATGCGTTTTTCTGGAATACTGCTTGTCTAATATTGGTTAGCAGTCTGTTATGAGCTGCCAATGACCAAATAAAAGCAGTTTTAGTAATCATTTTATTGATCCTAAAGAGACTTGCCTATTTACTGGGCCAAAATGCTCTCTGATTCTTAGCTTCATGATGGGAATAAAAGATGAGTATTGAGGAAACCTATACTTAACAGAACAGAGAGGCAACATAGTTTGTCTTGACATAAATAAAGCAATTTCAAAAGTTAGATGCTTTTGGGGCTGTCCTAGCATGGAATTTGCCTTCACCCTTTCAGTCTTCAATTATGTGTTGTATTTACTTCTTTGTGTCTTCATTTTAGTCAGAGTGTTATGTATGTTTGTTTTCCTTCTTCCATTTGATGTTACTGTTACCTGCTTAAGTTATGCAATCACTATGTTCCCCTTAACTTCATTTTGGAAGTGCACAAGTGAGCTCATACGGAATAGGTTATTGCCATGACAACGAAGGTTTACTGCGAAGGTACCTCGTGCCTGGCTCATGTTTCACACACCAGAAATAATGAGCTGTGGCGGAAATGTTCTTTGCGTGGCATTAGTGCCACCAATATTATATATGGGAATGCTTTGAATGGTGATATTGATTATGGCAGCTGTCTATCAAACTTAATGGTCATTAGATGTATTACACGCTCAGGGAGGCTCTGTATCAGTTCGACTTGATCAAGGTGTCAGTGAAGCCCCTTCAGGAAGCATCATAAATCCAGAAACTCTAAACAGCATGAACAGAAGATACAGTGGAAATGACAGGCTTCCAAGAGCCGTATTGCTTGCAAGGGAAAGGCTTCTTCAAAGGCTAAGAGGCATATCAGTTTCTGGGGTCAGGTTGGTGTTTGTGGCTGCTAATCTGTGGAATCTTTCGTCCAAAACTTCATCACTTAGCTGATTTTTCTTACCTGCTTATTATGGTTGACTATGGCACGTAACCTTTTTCTATTCTTTTTTTAATTTTCCGGGGTGTTGATGAGAATGGGAAGTACCAACAGATGATGGTTTGAGTTTTGAGTATCAAAGAAGCTAATGATATTATCTCAAAATATTTAGTATACAGTAGTATGCAGAATTATAGGACTTTTATGGTAATATATGATGCGGGGCATTTTGACAACAAAGGGTGGTAGTCTAGAAACATAAATCCTAGTTAAAACTCCAACACCCAAAATAAAGAGGAGGCAATTTATCCTCTTCCTTTCTGAAAGATAATCTCATCACCCTTGATTCCTTTTAAATCCTCACTGGTTGTCTCCACTTTATAAAATGCAGCTGTCTGCTAGTCAGTACACTAATTTATTAATATGTTAAAACTCGGAAGAGCTCAGGGGAGCCCGTCAATAGTTATTCTTCTGCATAAATTGAGAATTATGTTCTGTCTACATATTTGAAGTTGCTCTCTCTTTTCTTTCTGGTGAGGGAGGTTGTAACTCACATGTACTTGACAAAATGGCATTTGCAAATGTGATGGTAAGCAGTCACCCTCAAATTTGATTTGCATTCCACGTTTTTCCCAAACAGTCAAGGCAGCGAAGCTTCATCAGGTGTACATCTTGACAACTTTTGGCTGGCTGATGCCGGAGACTGGGAGACCAGTATTCCAATTGGGCACCTTCCTGAAAATAGAGTTTCCACAGAATCACCTTCAGGAGCACGCCAGCCATCTGATTGGCAGAAACTAAAGAAGCCACCAGGACTTACCAAGGAAACTCTCGCCTGTTTGCACCATGAAGTATTCACAGGTGTAGAAAGAAGTGATGGCCACCAGATATTGAAAGCATCGGCTGATTGCTGCATTTGCCTTGAGAGATTTGAAGGAGGAAATAGGCTGGTAAGCCTCCCATGCGAGCACAGATTTCATTCTTCCTGCTTGTATCCCTGGGTTCAGACTTGTGGGGAGTGCCCATATTGCAGAACAGCTATTATTCCAACGACTCAGGGATAAATGGTGTGAAAATGGGAGATTTACTCGTTTGAAGATGCAGTGATGTCGAACACATTCCTCGGACTGCACCCGCGTTTTTCAGAACTTTTGCTCATTCTCTTCATTTTTGTGTTTTTCATCTCAACTAGGTCTATGAAGAATCTACTTCTGAACCCTTGCTTCTATGTTGAAGTGACTCTTTTTGTATGGTAGGTTGTATGTGGAATTGGATTTTAATGGTGTTTGGTTTGTCAATCCAGTTTCTGTGCCCCCAATTCTGAATCACCAGTGCACGGCAGTTTGCGTGAAGGCCTAAAGGATTACACTCCATGCATTCTTGGAGGATATTACCCAGCTGTTGGAGCTCTTCTCTAGCAAGTGGGTCATGGCGAATCATGGTTAGTGTAGATGTCCTAGATAAAGTGATCATTAAATTTGTAGTATATAATGAATTTAGACATTGTAGCCAAAACAAATTTTATTTTGGCTGTTGCCTTTCCTATTACTATATTCTCGTACGTGGACATGCTCCCGTTAGCATTCTATTGTAGCCAATTCTATTTTCTTTTGCTGATTCGGGTAAGCCTTTTAGCCCTAATGGGAGTTGTGGCCAACATTATAGGTCGATAAACGGCCATAAGGTTACCACGAGTAAGTCAGTTCTTCAGGCACTAAACAAATATCTTACCGAATCAGTTCTTTCCTACTTTGTAATACGAAAGAAAATAAATTATATTTTATTTTTATTAGGGATTTTCATTGAGAATCATGTTTAACATGTTGAGAGAAAAAATGGAAATTCAAACTTAGTGTATGGGGTTTTGATTGTTATAAGGCATCAAGTAATTTTTTGAAAAGAGGTTGAAGATACTGCAATTTTTCCTAATTTATCGACAAAGCATTTTTCTCAACTTGTACTTTTTTTTTTTTTACCGTTTGTGCCCCTTGGTACGGTAAAACTATGACACAAAAAATCTGCTTTCTTAACGTAGAAGTCCATGGAATGGTATTGTTAGCTTCTCGTTTAATTTATTCGTACAATCAATTGAATATTCATGTAAAGCAAAATTATGCCTTGCTTCACAGTCACACGGGGGCAAGTTTGTCCAGCACGATTACTCTTATAAAGTGGTTGATACTTAATTTTTCAATAAACAGCTCTTAATATTATGCTATCTTCTTCTTTAATTTCTTATGGATTTTTTTTTTACATATTGTCACCTGTAAATTTAAATATTGTGAATCGAACCATCTTTGAATCCATTAAATATTTTTCTGAATTACCTAAAGATTTATAATGTTTTTAATCTACCACAGCAAAATCTATTTTCATCACAGTATTTTTTAAAGAATATTAAAATTGTCTTTGCAAGTGGGCAATATATATTTCTATAATCATTGAAATTACATAAAAATGAGCTGAATCTCAGGATGATGTATTACTCATATGAATGAGCAACTTGGGCATTTCATGGGGGGAAAAAAAGTCATAGAAATAAATTTTAGGTTATGTTGGGTTCCAATACCCGGGGTCACTGAAAGGACGGGTAAGTAGGCGAGAGCTTGGCCTGAGAGGCCCAAACTGTTAGTTTGCCCAGGACCGCGTAAGGTGAAATAAGTTCGAGGATATTCCATAATGGGCCCAAAAGCCTTTAGCAAGCCACTAATGCAGTTAAAGACCGAGAGCCCTCTCATCCCGTCCGAGAACAAGCACAACGTGACTTATAGTACGCGGACTCATCCCAAGGATAATAATGCCAGAAATGGACGAGGACTCTCCCAGATGTCCGAAAATGCCAGCTCAGCTTCACAGTCACCAAAGGACACGCAACTCATGCGTCACGCGACCACCAAACCTCAGAACATGCCCTGTCATTTTAAGACTGGCATTTATTGCAGGGAGTGGCCAGTCAGGCGCCGTTGGAAGCTAACTCCCTGAACACGCCAGCGTGCCTGACACAGCATGACTGTGTCAGGGGAGTAGGTGGCCGCCCTCCCAGTAGACCTCAGTAGCCACATGGGCATACCAGCAGCCACGTGGGCATTTTTAACAACCCCATTTCTCTATAAATACCTACCCAAAGCACACAAAAAGGGGGGACTTTGGCTCGAGATCTCTTGGAGCATTAAGGATTCTCTAGATTTCCTTCCCCACCAGTAAGAAGATAGAAAAAGATAAAAGAGGATTTTTCTCCCCACTCTGTATTGTACAAGTGTTCTATTAGTGAAAGTCCATTTCGGGCTCCAAGCCCCGTGGTTTTTCCTCCTCATTTTAAGGGGAGGTTTCCCATGTATAAATCTGGTCTCATCTCTCTCTCTCTCTAACACCGAACTCCAAACTTTTATGTTGCTCCGGACCCCGAAAATCGGAACGCAACATTGGCGCCGTCTGTGGGAAGAGGACTAAAAGTCAACTTCTCACCCTCCCAGGACAACACCAGATCACGCTTTAACAATCTTCACGCGACCAGCACCACTCCAAAGATGATGAGCAGGCAGGACAGCACGTCCGCCCGGGAGGAAGAACACTATGACAGGTGTCTCTTGTCAGGAGACAGGAGGAGTGGCGGTCCAGGCATGCGAAAGCTAGAACAGAAAATGGAGAACCTTTCAAAGACCGTCCGTATCCTCCGCAAGAGGATGAACAAACAGTCCACGGGAAGACACCCTGAAAGCTCATTTCCACCAGTGCTTCAGGAGCAGCAGACCGCCCGAGTTCCTGGTGAGTGGAGGGATTACCTCAACAAGAAGAAATCTATGAGCCAAGCCCCATCAAGAAGGGGGCTCAAGAGGCTCTGGAAGACTGTCTCTGGACCCAAGGCCGGCGAAGCCTCTCAGCCGGCAGAACCAGAAGGCTCCCTGCCCCCAGGGACAGGGGAAGGAAGAAGAAGGGCGAGCGCCTACCGGAAGACCCAACGACCGTCTGGGCACAACAAGCCCGAGCGGACGGTCCTTGGGGAAGAGAGACACTCAGGCCAATTGGCCTTCACTAACTCCATCACCAACATCTTGAGGCAGATCAAGGACGAGGAGTTCCTAAGATGGCCCAAGGCGTTGAAAAACCCAGAAGGAGGTGACCGATGGGAATACTGCCACTACCATTGCTGCCACGGCCACGACACTGAGGAATGCATGAAGCTTCAGGCAGAGATCAATCGACTAGTGGCGGAAGGCCATCTTGACCGATTCCTGTCACGACCTGGGCGTAGCCCCAGACCGGCAGGACACAGCCGGCCACGCTACCCCCAGAGGCTGGGCCAGGATAGGCTTAGAACACGCTTGACTCGTTCTTAGCAACGCCAGTGCCGGCAAGACTAAGTATTGAACACGATTGCCAAAAGACTCAAGGGAGCAGCAAGAGAACCACCAAGACTGGAACTTAGGGGACTGATGTAATGTGAAGGGTTAAAAAGGGCCCTGGAGGCCA
>JAODPA010067325.1:18391-33794 GCA_025585075.1 Nepenthes mirabilis | reverse complement strand
GTTTATGTTGACATAATATGTTATAATATTTATTTGTAATAAAGTAATATATTTGTATTTCACTGTTAATGTTTGAGCTAAATTTCATGCTTGCTTATTTTACTAAGGAAACCTTGATTCTGATTTTAATTTGAGGAAGTATTTGACAAAGTCCCACTCTGTTATTTAGCACGATGTCACGATTGGTCCGTTATGGGTTGTAGCTTAAATAATGCAAATTTCCAAAATGAATTCACGTCTGACGTGGAATTTTATTTCCGAAGTTACGCGTGTTGAGACCCTTAAAATAGAAACGCGTCGTATAGAGCATCTCCATGAGACTCTTCCTCTATGGGCTTCTTTCCGCTTGTCTCTCTAGCCAGCATCACAGTCTCTGCATCATCATCATCTCTCTTTCTCTCTCTCTCTCTCTCTCTCCAGTCGCAATTTTCCGTCTAATCTCTAGTCTCGCCGTTCCACCTCTCCCGCGGGCCGGAATCTTCATCATCAAATTCTACAGAAACAGGCTTGAGCAAGTCAAACATCAACTCTTTCATCTGCAGTTTACGACGTAGTGACTCCATCAAGTCGCCAAGAATCCTGAAGGAAACTCTTACTGGTGAGTCACACTATTGGTGCCCATTTTTTGTTATTCATTTCAATTTTCCAAAACCCTAGTCAATTCGGTTTTTTGGAGACGTGAAAGTTTCTGGATTTATCGCGGCAATCAATTTAGGGTTTCGGAGACCGAAAAGATTGTTAACAATGGGCTAAATTGACTTACTAGGTTTAGGTAGGTTAGATCATGCAAGCTCCACATCGGCCTCCATCTATTCGTTGATTTCAAGCGGTTACCATTTCGGTGATTTTCAGTCGTTTGGAAATACCGCAAATGGTTGTCAAATTTCTGGAAATCGTTGCTTCGATTTGCAAATTACAGAATAGCAACAAATTAAATTTTGGTGGATGGAATCTTGCAATTTTACTCTTTCCTTCGTCTACTTCCACATTTTTTATCGTCACATAAGCTGGAGAACTCTATTTATACTGCAATATGCACGTTTTAAAATTTTCAAGTGGTTGCTATTGTGGTTGTTTTATGTTTTGAATGATAAATTATGGGCAGTTATCATGAGTGGTTTGGATTGGTTTTGGGCAGTTTGTGGTGGTGGTGAGATGGTGGTGGGAGTCTAAGTAGCAAGGGTGGGGTTTTTGAAGGTGGAGCTGTAGCACTGAGACGTGTGAAGGGTGAGGTAGAGAAGTGGGAGAGCACATTTTTCCTCTTCTTTTTTGTCTTTCTGGGAACGAGGGAATGTTTTTTCCGTATAGTAAATTTAGTTGCAATACAAGATGCCTTGACATGAGCATTGAATTAGTGAAGCAAACGATAGGCTTTCGGGTTGGAAAGGACTGTTACGAAGCCTCTAAAGTTAGGATATAAGAACAATATTATGTCCTATCTGGCACAGATTATTATAAGAACAATATTATTCTATCTGGCACAGATTAAACTGTGTGTAATTAAAGTTGGTTAAATTTGTTCACTGTGCTTTTCAAATATTACTATGTGTGATTTGTTTGTAGTATCATCCATATTTGCTTTTATTATTTTTAAACTTTGTTATACTCAGGATCATTAGTAGAGTCTACAGAATCGCTAGTATAATCTATATAGTAGGGCATGCTTTTCTTGGAATGTGGAGTTATCTGGATAGAAGAACCTTGTCAAGCAAGTATTTTTGATTTATGTGGTTACAAGGTGGAAGTGCATGGAACATTTGTGTATCTTCACATGTATGTCACGGTGAAGTTGCTTTAGTTGCTCATCATGAACAGATATAGTATGCATAATTTTGTATAGATTTTTATTTTTAGGAAATAGAAACTCTAAGGTGAATTATTTTCTGGTCATTTGGCTACCTTTCATTTGTAACCTTAATTTCAGTCCTCAGGGGCCCTTGCGATGCATCGTGTAGGCAGTGCAGGAAATACATCTGGTTCAACTCGTCCTCGCAAGGAGAAGAGATTGACATATGTTCTAAATGCTGCGGATGACACAAAGGTGAGGTTAGCTTGTGTTGTTTTAGTATACTGCCAGGGTGTAGCCTTCATTTAATCTAAGTGAGTTTTCTGTAGTCAATATACTTTTTTTGCTATGGTAGCTAATATTTGAGATGAGGTGGCCTTGGTAAGAGTTTTCCCTATCAATAATGATTACATGTTTGCCTTTGGTTTTAGCGGGAAAATATTATTCATTTTTGGATTTTGATGCTTCTTTTCCTGTCAAACAGGACATTTTTGGTCTATATTTTATTGTCCAGATGTTGGAAAAGAAGGCAAAATACTTCTTTAATTTTTTTTAAATTATTGATGGATATATGCTGTCTTGATATGCTAATTTCTTTATTAGCGTTGTAGATTAGTGGGTAGTAGGCTTAGTTTTAGGTGCACCGTTATTCCTATGTGATTTCCTTTGATGAGTGAATTGTAGAGACTTATACCAGACATATCAGCTTTTTGTTGCCTCTTTTTTTTGTTCTTTTTTTAATTTCTGGTTTACAAGGCTAACAATTAGAAAATGGAGGGAGGTGAAACTCGAACTTGCATCAAATACAGATCCTCCGGGATCAAGTGCCAATTACGCAGTCCTTACGCCTCTACTTCATGCTTTTTTGATTACCAACTTATTTAATTGTTTCAGTGAATTTTGGCTATGATTAATAACTTGGCATCATTCTTGAAATCCTGTTTCATCAAATTGGAAGTAAATCCTAACGAATCTATCTAAAGGGGGAAAAAAATCCTCTCTACTCTGACCACCATGTTCAACCCCTACCAAGACCATCACAATCTTCTGCCCATTTGCCCCATCACAGTCCAACATATACTACTACCAGTACTTACTCGTCCTCTCTTTCCTGTTGCATCACTATTGTTGCCTTTTTTTCTCCCATACTATAATCTCCAGCTCTCCTTTTCCCCACCAAATTCTACTTCTCACCACTGGTTCTCCTTATTCCACTCTTTCTCCACCTACTATTCTCTCCTCTCTTTTATTTTTTTTTTTCAAATTTTTGGTGTTGATGTGTGGTGGTGGTAAGGAAGCTTTTGTAATGGAGCTTATTGATGGCTCTAGAATTGAGTCTCTGTATTCAAGAGGCTGAAATTGCGGCTGCCACTGATGGTGGTAGTTTTGTATGGAGTTTGCTGTAGGTTGGAGGTTAGTTTAGGAGTTTGAAGGTGGGAAAATATGGTCCAAAAGAAAACAGCTTGCAATTCATTCAAATAAATGTGACTTTGTAGTGTTGGGGGGTTTAGAGTTGAAAGGAAGCAATATGGTGGCTGGGGTTTGATAGGTGCTGGTGGTGTGGTGTTCTTTGGTGAAGCTGGGTGTGTAAAAGGTTTTGGGGTTACGTTAAAAGAGAATTCGGGGAAGAAATTCTGGATGAGGTTCCCCCAGGATTCCTAATTCGAACTTGGATTGCTTAATTAATGTGCTAAAGATCCTTGGTTGACTGAACTGAAGGAAAAAAGAACTGATTTGTTAGACACAGTAAATATTCTCATGTAATATTTTACCTACATTAAATTTGAGCTACTCAATAAGAAAACTAATGGTCATATTTGGGTTTACTACATTGTCAATACTTTGATTTTCTTGGACGTTGAGAAATGGCATTGCCTTTATTGCTGTAATTTGAAGAAGTTTTCTTCCCATCTTGGCTGGCTTCATATGTTATTTTTTGGGTCAAGGGTATTAGTCTTCATTTTAGAAAACTTCTGAGTTTTTTTTTGCTGAGCTTATCTTTATCAGATATGCTGATTTATTGTTTTTTCACTGTATATAATTGTATATGGATTTGAGTCCCCTTCTATAAATTTTTCTTCTTGCTGATATTGAAAAAATGTGCATATATGCAGAAGCTTATTTGTTTAAAAAGGCTGCTTGATTGAAAATAACCTGAAAAGCATTAAGACCTCCGATGGGCCAAGTCCTACCCTCTGGCGTAACTAACAATTATTATCTAAGAAAAACTGGACATCCTCGCTATTGCAATCCGCTATTGCAATCCACCTTAAGCAAAACACCTAAATTGTTAGTAGATCTTGATCCTCTAGTGTCACCTATTGAGTGATGCTACACTATGAAAAGGATATTTGTTAGATCTAGCAGAAAAAAAGGGGAGTAATAATGGCATTCCACTGCTGTGTAAATACAATTTAATGTAACTGATTTTGTTTGAACGACTTATATGCTTCCTCTCTTTCTGTGGATCAGACCACTGCAAAAGTCTGGTCATGGGCAGTTAGTGAGATCCTTTTTATGCTTATACGGTTGTAGATGTGCTAATTTTAAACAAAACTTGCCTGCAACTTCAGCGTCTACTGGTCGAAACTCATATGCTGCATGCTTTATAAGAGGGAGTACATTCAACTTTAGTTATCTTTTAAATATGAAAAAAATAAAATAAAATATTGCACAGATTTTGAAAGAGTTCTTTTTTTTTGTTATTTGCATGGTGGGAGGGCACTTGTAGCCTGAATATGGGTTGCATATTCTTCATGTTATTTCTTTCACTGTGATTGTACCGGTACATGGTTCCTCTGTACCAGAGCTGTTAACACCTTTTCATATTTTGGACTTCCTGTGAACCCAACGGTTAGATTAGAACTTAGATGAATAAATGGCTGAGATTTAATAGCTATTCAAATAATTTGTTACAATCTCTATCATCCATCTAATTATTTTTTAATCCTAATTGTTAGGTTTATCTGAGATCTTAAAATATGGGAGCATCTTAACAGCTGCCCCTGTACTTGGCTAGAGGGTGCATGCAAAACATGTATTTCATATATGCCAAATTTTAGCTTTTTCTGTTGATATGGAGTTGATGAAAGTTCAATATTCTACTTTCCGTGCTTTAAGTTTGTTAAACATTGCAAAATTGATGTATATTTACTATGCCCTCATATGCATGTATAACATGCCCAAGCTGTTACTAGCTTGTACATATCACCTTTGTGCTCCTTTAGTCTTGTTGAGTAAGAAGAGAAATGTTGGCAGTTAGCGTGTGATTCTTTTTTTTACTATTTGTCAAGTTGATCTTTTAATGAGTCTACTGCTCAAAGTAGTTTATAAGTTCATATGTCCATGCATTACCTCTATTTTTGTGTATACTTGTATTACCTCTTTGAATGCTGCTTTCCCTGCAGCATTGTGCAGGCATAAATTGTTTGGCTGTTTTGAAGCCAAAGGTTCCTTCTGGGTGTGATTACCTTTTTACTGGAAGCCGTGACGGAACTCTGAAGAGATGGGCACTTAGTGAAGATGCTGCTACCTGCTCTGCTACATTCGAGTCACATGTTGACTGGGTACCTTTTTTACCTTAACTTGTTTTTAGATCATGCACTGTGTTTCTGGTTACTGCTACACTTCCGACTTCTGTTGTTGATTAAATTTGGTAAATGTCCGGTTAACCTCCCTACCTAACCTTTCCCATTTCGGAGTGTAAAAAAAGAACTAGAAGAGAAGGACACAGGTGGGAAAGCATTTCTTCTTACTGCTTAATAAGCTACTGGTTAAATTATCCACGATTATATTCATATGTGCAGTTTATGCTTTTGTGCATCGTTTACATCATCTAGCTTTGCAGGTGAATGATGCTGTTATTGCTGGGGATAGTACACTTGTGTCGTGTTCTTCAGACACCACTCTAAAGGTTCAAGCTGCATGATAATGTTATGTTCCAATTAATGCATGCTCCTTCATTAAGGTTAACTGCTACTTATTCATGTGCTTCAGACGTGGAATTGCTTGTCTGGTGGAACATGTAGTAAGACTTTACGACAACACTCTGATTATGTTACTTGTCTTGCTGCAGCTGAAAAAAATGTAATTTCTTTTTCAAGACTTCTGGCTTATTAATTTCAATAGTGATTGGTTTTTTTTCTTTCTTTTCCTTGTTGAAATTGGCATCGGAGATTTCTTCATTTGGGTGGAAGTTCATATTCTTTTGTTTTCTGATCCTTGCATCATCTTCATGCATTTTAGAGCAATGTTGTTGCTTCTGGGGGCCTTGGTGGAGAGGTGTTCATATGGGACATTGAAGCTGCTCTTGCTTCAGTTTCCAAGTCAACTGATGCCACAGAAGATGAGTGTTCAAATGGTATTAATGGTGCTGCGAATGCATTACCTGTTACAAGTCTACGCAGTATCAGCTCTAGCAACAGCATTACTTTGCATACTACTCAGCCACAGGGATATGCTCCTATTGTTGCCAAAGGTCATAAGGAGTCAGTTTATGCATTGGCAATGAATAACATAGGAAATCTTCTAGTTTCAGGTGGAACTGAAAAGGTAATTCGGCTTTATGTTAGGTCAATGTGTTTAGTTTTGCCACTCTCTTTTTATGTTCATAATTCTGTTAATGAGAAATGGCACAAGTCATTTAATATATAGGAAAGAAAATCTCTGAAAGGAGTTAATTTCGGACGCTTGCTTGACTT
Organism: Nepenthes mirabilis; assembly: GCA_025585075.1. NCBI lineage: Eukaryota > Viridiplantae > Streptophyta > Magnoliopsida > Caryophyllales > Nepenthaceae > Nepenthes > Nepenthes mirabilis. The sequence goes on along the minus strand of JAODPA010067325.1, from coordinate 27,308 downwards.
TATCTTGTTGAATTCATGAACTGATGTCTGTTGTTTTTTCTGCTATTCTATATTTCATTCCGATTTGATGTTTGCATTTAGGTTGTGCGTGTATGGGACACGAGAACTGGTTCAAAGACCATGAAGTTAAGGGGACATACAGATAACATCAGGGCTCTACTTCTTGATTCTACGGGCAGGTTGGATTTGTCAAGTTTTCAGTTTGGTCAGATCCTTTTTGAACTGCTTCATTACACTGATTCCCATTTGTATTCTGCACATTAAAGCAATCTCAATTGCTTGATCTATTCACACTTTGTCATTCATGAGCTAAATATTGGCAAATTAATTGATTCTCTTATCACCTTTTTTAGTTATAGTAAACTTTTTTCATTTTTAATATGACAAGTTATTATGTACTTAAAAAAATTGAGTAATTGAAAATTTTCTTTTCCAGTTAACACACTTCAAGCCTTTGACACCAAAAAAATGATTTGGCATACTCAATCCATTATAATGTGTTGGTCATGTGATGCTAAATTATGTTGAATTTGATAGGAAAAATCTCTATTGGTAAAACAGCCTAAAATTTGTAATTACAGAGACTCAAATTAAAGGATAGAATAAAACTGACTCAACTTGAAAAAATGACAGAATATTTCTGACAATTTTGCCACTAAATATATGTGCAGTGCTGGCTTTGTTGAGTTTTAGCATGTAATTCTAGATACAGATTATAGGCTTTTTATCTGGAACTTGTCTTCTTTGCATGAAGAAGACAGGTGGAATTTTAAGCTTGAGGAATGGCTGAAGTGCATGTACGTGCTAGATGTCTTCTCTCCTCTTTGTGCTATAACTTAAGCATCATAACTATGCCATTTCTCATTTGCATTTCATGATTGACACAGTTGCATATAAATCCCAATTAAGTGCCTAATTTTTCTTACATAAAAGGTGTTTTGTTAATAATTTTACCCAAAAGGGGAAATTTTAAGGGGAAAAACAAATTTGGTAAGCTTCAACAACCAAAAAATGGATAGAAATTATTGAGTTTTTCCAGAAGGTAAATGGACTTTGCATTTAGATACAACTTTAGATTTAGTTTTTACCCTGTGCAATGTGCGAGTTTCTTTTTGAACACTGCTATCACAAATATTGAAAATTAAAGATATTGTTATGTGATATAATAATAAAGAATCAAGTAACAAACTGCCGCATGCTTAAAAGAGAGTCCTTGATAACAATTAAAAATGACTAAGGATGTGGGTGTCTATTCTTTTAGCTAAACAATTCATCAATTTAGAAGGAAGGACTGACATTTGATTATGGTGAAATCTATTCAGGAGGAAGTGGTTAGATACCATTAATGTAATAGATTTTTAAATGGGTAAAATGAAAGATTGAAATTTATAAGTCATCGTATGCATCTAATCTCTATCTTCTGATTGATAGTGTTATAGCTCGATTGACCTTCATAGAAGTTGGGTTGTGAATATAAATGTGATTGATCACATGTTTCTGATTTGAACAAGTGGGATGCAATTAAACATCATTTCACATAACAACATGTTCTTGCCAGTTCTAACCTGATCACCCTTCCATGTATTAGAAAATTTAATCTGAAAAACAAATAAAAATTATTAGCATGCTCCATCACAATCATAATATATCTCATACTCTCTTCTTGAAGTGCCTACATTCTGGGTGTTCCCTCTCATGTATTATGTTACCAGCTTATTTTGACGGCTATGCAGGTCGTGAAACTGTTCTATTCATTTTTAAGTCAGACGACCTGACCTTATATTGCATTCTAGTATCATTGCTGCATTTATGCTTAGTGTTTTCATTGTGGAGTGTAACTTTTGAAGCCGATGCAGCAGCAGAAGTGTGACATCTGGATGTTTTCTTCAACCTTTTTAAATGAATAAACCAAGAAGAAAAAAGAAAAACAAAAAAGAGATGCTATGCAGCATTATCAACTACAATCCAGCCAGCATTCTGTGCCTCTGTGGTGTTAATGATATGGTCATTGTGTCATGTCTTCATGCCACAAGGCATAATGTAGCCTTTCGAAACTTATTATAAGTACATTTATTTAGTTTTCTTTAATCATGATTAGTAGTCAAGAAGGATCTCAGGTGAGGCCCTATATCCCATTTAAGGACCCCATTCAAAATTTAAACCTATTAAGGGCTTATGGACATAATGAATCAAAGGTTTGGGGCATTAAAAATGCATATTTATGATTCGTCATTGGAAGATGTTAACTTGATTTCTAAAGTTGCTGATATGGCAGAAGTCTTGTATCCTCGAATAATGTAGATAACAGGTTGTTTGATTACTGTATTATATGATCTCACCTGTTATTTAGAGGTTCAACGATGGTGATATGATGAAATAAGTACATATATACCAGGACTGTAGGTTTCTACTATTTTGATGTTATAATGAAACCCTCCACACTGTCTCTGTTATTTGTGTTGGTACTATTTTAGAGATTATAGAATGACAATTTTTGTTAGGCCATACCAATGTTTTATTTTTCAGCTTATTATAGTATGCACTTATATTGACTTGCTAAAGAATGAAAGATTACATTTTACCTGCAGTTGCTTTGCAGTTTATTAAAGAGTTCATTTTATTCTTGGTATTATAGTTTCCAGTTAATTTTGATTAAATACTACTAGATGGCATCGTCAGTTACGACTTACAGCTGTTCTTTTCATTAAAAAAAAAATGTTATCTTTCAGAGGGAATTTGTTTTATTTTGTCTCTAATTTTCTAGTCTGGGTAGTCCAGATTTTTTACTACTTGAAATTTTGTGTACTTTGTGAAATTCTCTTTACAACCTTTCAATTAGTCATGTATGCGACTGTTCTCAAATTTTTAATTTCACTTGACTTCTTGCGATCCTATTTGCTTTCCTTTAACTAGCCGTTTGTGCATTGTTCATTATGAATCATAGCTCTAAGAAGTACCACTTAGTTTGGTAACACAATTCTATCATCTTTTCTACAGGTTTTGTTTGTCAGGTTCCTCCGATTCTATGATCAGGTTTGCTTTCCTATTCCTTTTGCTGTTGCTTTAGATTTATTTATTCCTGTGTTTAGGCATGCGACCGTTGCTTGATGTATTTAATGGCTTATCATTTTAAAAGGTTTTGACATATTGGTGACCTGGGCTTTTTTTTTTTTTAAGATTGGAACTGTGAACTATATTGTAGCTAAGTCATTAACTTTGCTACGGTTGAATTTCTCACTTGATTTTTCTAGTGTATTATTCTATCATTATATAGGATCTTCCTCGGAAACCATAATATGGGGGCCTTATGTATTGGGCCATGCCTTTTAGTATGCAACTGGCTTAATTCTTTAAGCCTGATTTCCCTTCATTTCCAGGAACTTTTCTTTTGGTTTAACATATGACTCGTTTATCCAACTGCTTGCATCTTGATAAAAAGTCACTGGATGAACATGCTATTTGAGCTTCTGGAAAGTGTGTGTTCTATAGAATGGCTTCCAAAAGATTTATGGGTACATGTAATAGTCAAGATGACATCTGCTTGAGCCCTGAAATGAAATTGCAATTTCAGAATAAGGTAGGTCTGAATGCTCAGATGCAGTCACAAATAAAACTGAATTCTATTAACATGGTTTGAAGTAAGTGATCTGGTAGTTTTTGGATTCCAGGCTCATATGATTGTTGCATTCTGGCACACTGCCTCATTTTTGGATTTCTATCTGTTTGTAACACAGCGTGCCCAAGTTGGGCCATGAGCCTGAAGGCTAAGATCAAAATTATACAAGCAATTCACAAAAAAAAATATTTATAAATAATAGATATTAGAAAATTCTTGACAATTAATTCTTTAATTACATCATCCAAGGATAATATAGAGAATTCATGTTAGTCATACATGCTTCTAAAATAAGCTTTAATCTTCCAAAGCTTTCATTTCAGACTATGCCCAACATGTATCCTAGCATATGCACTCCACTGATGGGGCCAATAATATTGCCCATGGATCAGTTTCATATTGTCCCAAGCACGTGTCAAGGTTTATATGCCCATTGACTGTCCAATTCTCCACGTTTTTTGCTGAGCAATGGAGGCAATCTATCATCTTCAGGCTGTGAGGCCGATTTTTCCCTCTTTGCATGGATGGGACCTATGGTGTAAATACTCAATATCCGTGATTCCATATATGACGTCTATTTTGATAGATCATTTCAGTGATGATCCATTGATTCCAATAATTCCTTCATGTAATAAAACTATAAATAGATCGTTTCAGTACTGATCTTGTGATTCCAAAAATTCCTTCTTGTAATAAAACTATATACTGTATCATCAAGGATTTCCATTAGTCATTAGATCTACCCATCGGTATTATTGCCGGACACCAAGCCTCTAATGTGTACAAAAATTTCCCAAACAAAATTATGATGCAACTATAATTATTCATACATAATTAAATTAACCATATAATATTATGGGTCATCACAACCAATCTTAAATTATCTAACATGATGTCGGTTGGAAGCAAAACAAGAATGGTTGTGGAAGATTGTATCTCTCAGTATGTAATACCTGAGATCCAATGGTCAAAGAATGCCAGTGCACTACTTATGTATGCGTACATGCATAATATAACATATTTTGACCATATTGTGGATAATCTTGCCCATTGATGGACCAATGTCATCAATGTTTGTTTTTATCATCTGAAATTCCTATCTTACTGCCGTCACATGTTTATATACCATGTATAAACAGACGCTTGCTTTGGAAGCAAGTAGCAAAACGACCGCTGCTACTTCAACCCAAACCAATTCATATTAGATGGGTTTTAATGAGTGATCGGGCAAATGATAGAATTTCGCCTTGCCTATTCCATACTGAGAAAACCCAGCGACTCAAAACTATTATTAGTTATCTTGGCATTCAAGAGCTGCTGGACACCTGTGATTTAGTGCACAAATTGAGGTTATTCAACATTGATGCAGTGCAATAATCATTCTTGTTCGTCATCTTCATGTGGTTTATCAGTTCTCTTCATATCTTGTAGACTCTGGGATCTTGGTCAGCAAAGGTGTGTGCATTCCTATGCTGTGCATACAGATTCTGTTTGGGCTCTTGCTAGCACTCCAACATTTAGTCATGTCTACAGTGGTGGGAGAGACCTTTCTGTAAGTAGTATTTTCCCAATTGATTCACTCTCAGGACTTTGCTGTCCTTGTAGGTTTTCACGTTGTCAGTCTTTTGATGTTTTGGCTTATTTGTTTCCCCTTTGCTGCAGTTGTACTTGACCGATTTGTCAACAAGAGAGAGTATTTTGCTTTGCACAAAAGAACATCCAATTTTGCAACTGGCATTGCATGATGATAGTATATGGGTTGCAACTACTGATTCTTCTGTACTTAGATGGCCAGCTGAAGGACATAGCCCTCAAAAGGTTTTCCAAAGAGGTGGTTCATTCTTGGCTGGAAACTTGTCCTTTTCAAGAGCAAGGGCTTCTTTGGAAGGATCTACCCCTGTAAGTGCTGCTTGTGTTTGTCTGCTCATTCCACTATTATAGTTATCTAGTGGGGGAGGAGAATACATTGACAAGTGCCTTGCCAGTATATATCAATGTAAGTGTCCACTTTTGTGTATGGATAGCAGAAAATGCAGTTACAGGAAGATGCTCTTGATTTTACTCTGAGAACTCTGCCTTACACTTGAATATCAATACACAGTATTTAGCTACTGTTGATTGTGGTGATGCCCCATGAGCATTGATGCATCTTGGGTTTGGCAAATTTATGATGTTCTACTTCTACCAAATGGGGTTACTGAACATGTGGTATTTGTAGTCATGGAAGGTGGCTATCCTGGAACTTGACCTGCGGCTGTGGAAAGGAATTGAAATCCAATCTGGTCTGGGATAGGGTTGTGATCTAATCAACCGAGGTGGCAGAGTAATTGGTCTACAGGACTGGTTGTCTTAGATAAACATATCATCTCTGCTGTCAACAGCTGAAAGAGCAGAATTCGATTTTCTATCTTGCAGATTGAAACTATCATGTTCTATAGAAGCATAATAATTGCAGATTGTGATGTTCATAAAAATATTGTTCTTCAAATTTTTTGTTGGGTAATGTCAGATCAATTAGCACCATATACTTCTTCCCTCTTTATCCTGGAATTTAAATAAATGTTGGTGATAAATTACAGGACAGTTTTTAGTAATTTTTTCCTTCGTTTTTTGGTGGGTATTCAATGTACAATTGTATCTTAGTCCTTAAGGTCAACCCCTCTGAAATAGCCATGTTTGGGTCCATAGCATCATATAGGAAACAGCTTCTTTTGGGTTTTGCTTCTTAAAGAAATTGGCTAGGAAATATATTTTACCTTATTTTGAACAAAATGAAAGAAAAGGAAAATCTAAAGGGAGGAGAGACCCAGAATAAATTGAACAGTGAGGAGAAGAAGAAAAGAGTATGCACTCTGTATCTGGGGCTGAAAATCAGAGTGCAGCTGGATAGTGGTTATTCATTGCCTTTATGTCATTGTTCGATTCTTTTTTCAAAAGGTGATTATAATTATGGTGTTGTAGAAATCATGGGATTCTGATTCTGGGCTTATTTAGTCTCATGCAAGCCTTGTAAATTGATGTCACAGATGCATAATTGAAGCCTTTTGCCAGATTGAAGATTGGTGATGGGTGTTACTGAAAATTCTGGTAGATGTTTGGGAAGACTAATATTCTTTTGCTGTTGCTCTCCTCAATTTCATCTCATTCCTAAACAGATTACTATTTTTAGTTTATTCTTGTCTTGAAAATAATATTAGGTGTGATGATTCAGGACATCTTGTTCTTGGTGAAATGGAGGAATTAATGTCTTAGGTTATTGCAATGGATTTCTGTTAGTTCCCTTTTTTTCCTTGATAGGAGGATGAAGGTGCTTGTTTCTCTTGTATTATAATTATTATGCAAATGAGTCTACAATAGCCTGACTCGTTCACCAATGAATGCTCTCATATAGTCATTGTTGTTTGTTTCGTGGTTTTTAATAGAAGCTTCAAGACGAAGAAGGCCTCATTTATGATTTCATATTAGGTGTGCAATTGCATAGAATAGTTGGACCAAATGCGAGCTCATTTTTGTATTGCCTGATAGATCGGTATCTATGGACTGTGTTGTTTTGGGGGGGGGGGTGTTGGAGTCTTGGATGCGATCTTGCTTTGTTGAAGGATTTTTTAACAGGTGTTTGGTGGTTTGGTTCACAAATATTGACGTGTCCATCTCCTTTATTTGGTATTAATGTCCATTGGGTTTTGCTTTGGGCATTACCATTTGGAACTTTCAACAGATTTTCTTTTTGTGTCATCAAATTTTCTCTCTCATCTCCAGAGCATGGAATCAAATATTGGCAGATGAGAAACTGGAAAGCAGAGGACTTACGACATATTGTTCCACTGCGATACCTTCTTTTGGAAAAGGCTCTGTGCCAGCAAATACGTAATGGAGATGGCTGTCTCAATGCACTTTTTTCCCCTCAGTGGCCATAAACTTTCAGACATGTATATATATATTTTTAAACAAAATGAAATTGGGAAGATAATTGCCCATAACCTGTTCAACAAAGTACACTGAAATTACCAGCTAAATTCGGACTTCCAAACTGACAGTGCACATTAACCTTTGCTTTGCCATTTTTCTTTTGTAGTCCAACTTGCCATCTCTCTCATTCTCTATTTCTCTGATTGCTGCTTGCTCTTGGTGACGCTTAGTCATAGACACCTTCGACTTTCTCTGGTAATTGTTGCTTGTTGCCAGAAAATTTTGGGAAGCTCTCTTGCAGAGAGCTTGTGTCTCATGGATATTAGGGACTGGGATTTACATCTCTCTCATTTTCGGCTCAAGTGTTAGCATTTTCTTTTGGTGCATCTGATTCGGGTTTGGATTAGGAGGGGGGATGGGTTTGAATACGTACTGTTGCTCTTTAAAATAACTCCCAGGTATTAGGGAATTAGGGGATGACTCACGACAACCAATAATCAGTAATTTTATTTTGCATGTTAAATGACGAGTTTCATATGTTAAATATGACCTTGTTAAATTCCTTTGATAGAAAGAAAATAGAATAGCAAACTATTAAGCATTGTTATATAACATAAAATATAACATTAGTGATGCGAACTCTAGTTTGATTGATAAATTAAAAATGTGTTGATAATGATAACTGAAAATACAAGGACAAGAGTCGGGAAATCACTTAGCCTAGGGACTCACTTACCTTTGATTGTCTGTTTAGGGATCACTCAAGTTGGAATCACTTACAAACAAAAGATTTACTACTATTTGAGGAGATAAACTCACTTGGACTTTGACTGAAACTTAACCAACCTGATTTTCGATGTTTTCTTTATTTAATTAGAAAGTGAATCAGCCCAAAGGGGCATCCCAGCAGCTCTGCTGTTCCTAGGTAGAGGTTCTTCCTTGGGACATTGCCACCATTAATTGAAGTCATGAAATCTGTAGTTGACCTCCTTCAGCCGGTTGTTGGAACACATCGGCAGCTTCTTAGAGCGTGTTTAGGCAGCTTGTGATAATTAGATTATGGGTCGGGCTATGGGTTGTCCCGGCTATGCAGTGGGTGGTCTTGTATTGCATCAATTCTCCCCATGGTTGTTAAAAGTCTTGCATACTTAAAAACATTGAAGCAATTTGGGAATTCAAGGAAGAAAAAGCCCCACAACAGCTTCGATAATTTTGTACCATCCCTGGTATTGTGCTTCTGGGACACAGGAACCATGGCCGTGATTACATCTGTGACTGCTATTTTGTTCCATGCTCCAAAGAGAATGGAATATTCCTATGCATTGATTTGTTTTTTTTTTTCCGGTATTTGTTATTTACATTTGAGGATATCTTGCCTTCTTCACTAGCATG
>JAODPA010067325.1:0-18373 GCA_025585075.1 Nepenthes mirabilis | reverse complement strand
CCCCCCCCCCCACACACACACACAAAGAAAAGGAAAATAAAAGGAGAAAGATGATGCCTGTTGTTTATTGTCTTTATAGTTGGAGTGTTGACTAAAATTGATAAGTGTGCTTACCAAAAATTCGCAATGTATTCCTTTATATTTATCTTTTTAAAGTTTTACCTAACTGCACATTTGTTTCCTCTCTCTGTCTAGGGAAATGTTAGCCTATGGTAATTCAGATTCCTTCTGATGTCTTTACTTTGCTTCTCACTTGTCCGTCTGATGGAAGCAAGGGTTCCTTCCCACCTATATGCACTTACTTTCGCTTCTACTGATAAAAATTAACTGTCATACAAATGGCACTATCTATTCTTCTTTGTGTGTCCTTTATTTTGCTTTAATTTGATTTTTGTTTCCTCACAATTTTAAAGAAAGTTCCCTTTGCCAACACATGTCAAGTCCAGTGTCTGAACTGTTTTCATGTTGTCCCATTGACACTTCATATCGTAAAGAAGCAGATAAATTATAAGTTGAAAAGCATGATTTGGGCCTGGGGAATCCTTTCTTGGCAAGACAGCAATTTCGTGGTTGATAAATGTGCTTACAAGCTGTTGGTGATGGATATCTCTTGTCATTGATTTTTTTGTAAAGGATGAGTGAGTTTGTGAATCAATGATAATTCACTATCATTGGACCACCGTTAGGGCATTTTTTTCCACTTCCATGGTGCTAGATTGTGCACGTGGGTTCTTTCTAGTAGGTTTTGTTTGTAGGAAAGAACAGACTGGTGCGCAAGTGATTGAATGCAGTATGGAGGGTGATTTCCTTGGCATTGTAATGGTATGCTCTGAAGAAGAGATACCACATGCTTGAGGGCGAAATCTCTTCAGATAGAAACACATTTTGTTTGTGGAGCACTAATTGAATATTGTCTGGTTATGATTGGTTGCTGTTTGTTGTCACCTATTTCATTTTTCCTTCACTTAGGGTGTTATTTCTCTTTAAGGCTTGGGCACAGTTGGATCCTCTTTTACTGTGCCATGTGTCTTTTGTCTTCCTTTCCATCTTATCCTAGATCTGTTTGTGCCTGCTTGTGGATGATATCCCCTTTGTTACTATTTGTGGAACTGTTTTTTGTTTATTATCTAAAAATCTTGAGTCATGAAACCTACATAGAGCTTGGCTTGAAAAATTGATTTAGCAGAGCTCAAGAAGAGAACATCACAAGGTGCTTGTCAAGAATATGTGCATTAATGGATTGAGGATGCCAATTCAAAGATGGTCTTGCTCTCAATTGGAGCTAGACCGAATTCCTAGCACTTTTATCAATTTCTAAGAAATGCATTGATTTGGCGGAGCTGAGGAAATCACAAGGAGCTTGGCACAATATCTGCATTAATGGATTGAGGATGCCAATCCAAAGATGGCCTTTCTCTCATTTGGACTTGGACTGAATTTCTATTGCGCTTATCTGTGTTTAGCACTTGATACTGAGAAGTATTCTGGGGATTAGGGGCATGATTTTTCTTTTTTTTTTAATGTGTCACATGCTCTTTTTTGAGAGTGAGCCTCAATGTAATGATAAAGTGGCTCTATCGTATCCGAGAGAATTAGGGTTCAAATCCTGAAAAAGCCTCTCTGTAATGAGAGGTAAGGCTGTGAACATTTTTCATCCTCCATACCTCAAGATTTGGGAGCCTTGTGTACTAAGATGGTCCTTGTTCACCATTGTTTTTGTTGTTTATTGTAGAAGTGTAGAAATGATGAGAATTATGTGGTGTGTTCTTATATAAATGTTATGAGAAGAGGCAAAGGGGTAGTTGCATGTTGTCTATAGCTTATGCAGATTTGTATAAGCGACTTGATGCAAAAGAGGGAGCAAAAGGATGTATTTAGATAGTAAAGCAAGTGCTAAGAGAACAAAAGACTTGAGCCAAGTGAAGTGCATCAAGGATGTTGAACAAGGGGTATTGTTGTAGACAAGGTTATCAAAGAGTGATGGATGAGTTATTTTTGACAATCCTTTTACAGTTGGTACAACCAATTCCATAGTGCTTAGGGAGTCCGATCTTTAATTGCTCATATTATTGGTGTATTGGAATAAAGGAAACTAAAGTAATGAAGATGATGTGAATTAAGAATGTAGTTGGACCATATGATATCTTGTGGAGTTTGGAAATATATGGGGGAGGAGGAAATTACATTGTTAATTAGATTGTTCAACTAATTCCTAATTATCAAAAAGATTCTAGATGAGGGGAGAAATAGCACATTGGTAGAAAAAGCACATTGGTACATATTAACAAAGAATATGTGTAAAATTAAGCCAACAAAAAGGTATTAAGTTGATGAGCCATACAATGGCATTATGGCTAAGGTGATCTAAAAGAGGCCAAACAAGATAGAGTGTCTCGAAGTACAAATTTGGGTTCATGCCAAAAATTGACATTATGGAAGCTACCTATTTGCTTGTAATTCGTTGAGCAATTTAATGAAAGGCATAACGGCCTTCACATGGTTTTTATTAATTTGAAGAAGGCATAGAATAGTCTGGATAGAAGTTTTTTTTTGGGGAATAATTTTAGGAAATAGTATAGTGACTTGGGTAAGGAAAAATATGAGGGAGATGAGGTTTTTTTTTTTTTTTTAATTATGATTTGCTTACAAGAAGCTCAACTTTAAAACCATAACTATTTTGATTGGATATGGATGAACTAGGAGTGCTATCTTTGGAACCTCAGTAACGTCACTTTATTGTGATATAAAGGTCATGAATTCAAGTGACATAAACAAACCTTCTGCAATATTAGGGTAAGACTACGTACATATAATTTGCCCCATATATGATATTGGAGGCTTGTGTACTAGGCTGCCCTTCATGGATGAACTAATTATGCACGTTAAAGATAATGCACTTTGGTGCATGCGTGTGAATAAGACAAGACCAAGACAGGGAGTTGGTACTGAGTTGGAAGTTGAAGGGATACTTTAGAAGTTAAAAAGGTTGTAGAATGGTGGGTAATATAATAAAGGTTGACTACATGGAGCGTAATTTAGTAGCAACAAAGAAGTAGATAGTGGGTAGGTGAAGTTAGGGATTGAAAGCATATCAAAGACACGTTTTCCAATACATGCTGGGTGAATGGCTCATAAACATGTGAATGTTAATGAAGTTATTATCCAAGAGGATTGAAGTAGGATGGATGAAGTGGAGAAGTGCATTAAGGATCATGTGACATAGGAAAATGTTCAACAAACTAAAAAAATGGTACTATGAGTGATTATCAGGCTAGCCATATTGTATGGAGCCGAGTTTTGGATATTTATGCACCAAAGTTTCAAATATGGAAGCGACCCAGAAAGATGTTTAGATGGATATGTGGTCATACAAGGAGAGATAATATTCATTATGTATCATACTGGAAAAAGGGTGGTACAATCAAAGATAATGTGAGAGATGCTTTTGAGGTGGTCGGTAAAAGAGATGTAAGTGGCTAGGGAGGTTTATTGTAGTAGAGACAGAAGAATGAAGAAGAGTTTGAAGGAATGCATCAATCATGATCTTGCACATTTCTTTTTAGTAGAAGAAATAGCATATTGATGGAGTTGAATGGAGGCATAGAATCAATCTAGCTAATATCACTTGATGGTAAAGTGATTTTCTGTTTGGTTTGGATTTATCTTGATTTCTTGATTTTTCGGTGTTTCCGGGAAGTGGTCTGATATGTTTCCTTCTCTGTTACTGTTTCCAGCAGTGTTTGTTTTTTTTGGGACTGTGATAAGCTGGTGATTGCTTGAATTTGTTAGTTTGTTCCAGCTTGATGATTTTCCATGAAATTTTGTCTCTATAGTCCGTACTGTGCTGCATTGTTATGTGATATGGTTTTTAACCTCTTGTCCCCCTTTTCTAAAGATGATTGTCTGTGGAGGGTTTAGAATTCCAGATATGATCTTTTGGCTTTTATTTTTTGCAATAAGTACCTGCTGTCAAGATGTGCTCTTTGCCAACCTTGGATTTAGCACTGCATGGGGCTCACGTCCCTTGAAATAATGTTATTATGTTATATCGGTAGTCTGTTTGGAATTAATGTAATTAATTAAAATATATTCCTATTTCTTTGTCAATGCTATTTGCACTGGTTTTTGTCATTATATTTGCACTTATAAGATATCCGCTTCCCAGCTGCTCCAACTCCGCTTTCTTACTGATAAGTTGGTTATGTTTTTGTATTGGATTCATGCAATTCATAGGAGAAAAAATATTTGAAATTTGAAGTGATATGCATAGAGAGAGAGAGAGAGAGAGAGAGAGAGAGAGAGAGAGTGAAAATTTCTTCTCTCATTTGTTTTTTTCAGTTGCATCATATGCTTGCAATTTGAATAATGAATGAACTGGAATATCTGGATAACTGACATTCTGCATGAGCCAGATAAAAAGTAGTAACTTTCAGGCTGCTAATCTGTGATTGACCAGCTTTAAGTGTAAAATCAGAAACTCTAGTATGATTTGCATGTTCTTCATTTCCTAGTTCAATGTGAAAGATTACGCCTCATTATTTTTCTGGGCTTATAATCTGATTGCGAGAGCTTTACAAAATTACTTTTAACTCCTCCCATAGAAAATTATGAAGATATCTCATTTGCATGTGATATTTGAAAGTGCTGTGATATGATCCTCTTTCTTTATCACATTTTCTATGAAAGTAAAATTTCAAATTCTTTCAATAGTAGTCATCAGCTATGAAGTCGCCTATTGGTTGGCCTATAAGAATATTTGTTCTTTGGACCTTCCTCCTTCTCTTAGTCAACTTTGTCTGTTTGATTTTTTGATAGGTTCCGGTTAATAAAGAGCCAAACTTTACCATTCCTGGAATCCCCGGAATTGTGCAGCATGAAATATTGAATAACAGAAGGCATGTGCTGACGAAGGTATGTGATTCCCTGTCTACATGTGTGTGTGTGTGATAGATGATGATTGTGCGATTCTGCCTTTCATAGTTTACGGCATAAGCCGGTGTGGTAAAACAATGCCAAGTCTCAGATTTTGTTTTTATTGATAGGATACTGGTGGTTGTGTGAAGCTATGGGAGATCACAAGAGGCATTGTGGTTGAGGACTACGGAAAGGTTACTTGAGTACAAATTTTTATTTTTTTGGCAATGCCTTGATGGTGATAATAATTATTTGGTTGTTTAAACAGTAACCTTTTGGGTTCCCTCCCCCCCCCCCCCCCAAAAAAAAAAAAAAAAAAAAAGGGTAATGCACTACATTGTGGGCGAGTTATTACCTCTAACCTTTCTCTCTGTGCTTCCTTGGGGATATATGGAGTTTAAGTCTGCCATCCTTTCAGTAAATAAAACAATTGCGCTCGGAGCTTACTTATTCTTGGTTCTAATTGGTTTTACTCCAGGTTTCATTTGAGGAGAAAAAAGAGGAACTGTTTGAGATGGTATGAGTTATTGTTTTGAAGAGTGAATGTTCAATTTCTGTATGTGCTGTTCGATCTTTTTTTGATTTGTTACTTCTCCAGGTGAGCATCCCTGCTTGGTTTACAGTGGATACCCGGCTTGGATGTTTGTCAATTCATTTGGACACCCCACAATGCTTTTCTGCAGAGATGTATTCTGCTGACCTTAACATTGCTGGGAAAGCTGAGGAGGATAAGGTATATCTCTATCCTGTACACGGTGTAGGAGTGTTGGTTTGGCTGTGGATGTGGAGGGGCGTGTGTGTATGTGTGTGTGTGTGTGTGTGATATGGATTTGGAAATGCATGTGTGCATTAGTGGGATTGAGTGTTGCTGGTGTGTGTGCTGTTGCATGCATTTCATAACCCAGAAGTTTTACAAGCGATATAAAACTGACATATATGTTCAATTAATCACCCAGTTTTACACACAATTAATTGAGTTTTGGCTTCTGGAACATGCATTCTGACAGTGTTTCTGAACTTAATGCCCTCTCCTCTTTGTTTGTTTTGACAAAGTTTATGTTGTTTGCCCTTTTGTTATATTCAAAAGTATCCTTGATGTTTCATCCTATTGCATTAATTGGTCCTAATTGTAAAATTAAATGGACAAGCAAGGACATAAGATTTTATTTTTGGTATTTATTCTAAATTATTTTCTAAAAATAGCACTCTCTGAAACTCTATTCAAAATTGTTTTTTCTTTATTTACAAAGCTATGATAATCTATTTTAGTGTGAAAGGTCATGGTGCTGTATGAACTGATGGAATATTAGGGTCAGCTTTGTCTTTTTCTTCATAGTTTTCTTTTCCCTTTCACTTTTACATATTCATGGTTTTCCTAGGAAATATGTTTAATTATTTTTATTAGACATGTGCACATTTCATTAAAGCAATGTTTATAATTAGTTAGTAAAGCATCAATCATTTAACATATATTATAGTTGTTAATTAAACAAATTTATTTGGGGCTCGGCTTGAAATTAAACAATGTTTATAAGTAGTTAGTAAAGCATCAATAATTCAACATCTATTAGAGTTGTTAGTCAAACAAATTTATTTGGGGCTTGGCTTGAAATTATTTGTTAAGATGTTTTTGCCAAACCAATATTATTAACAAGCTATTTGGTCTATTCTATGAGCTTGTTTCAAGTGAGGAGCAAATTTTGACTGAGGCATTAGTTTGTATATTCATTTGCAATAAACTAATTGCTTGAACTCGATTTGTAATAGTTAAAAGTAATTTCTGAAAAACAATGCATACCTCTTACAAGCATGCTGCGTAGCGAATATGGCTTTTAGTGAAAATCTCTTATATAAAATGAGATATGTCTACACATTTCTTATTCTGCTGCATATTTCTTAGTAACCATTATTTTTAACTCTACTAGAAACGTGAGCTAAGCTCGTCCAAACTTGACTCATTAAACTAATGGGTCATGCAAGAATCTTTTTAAGCTTGTCAAATAAAGAGTCAAGTCTAAGCTATTAATTACATTCATTACAATTGTCAAATAAAGAGTTGATTTGTAATAGCTCTATTCATTTATGACATTTGCCTATGACATTTAATTGTCGATCAATCACTTGTGGCTAGTAATGACACAATTTTTAATAACTATAATCCTTCAAATCAACATGACATAATTAGTTGAATTTTGTAATTAATTTATTATGCACGAATATAAATTTTGTAAAAATATTATTTGTAAGGATTTGATAACTTATATAAATTTGTTAGATAACTTTAACAGAAAGAAGATAAAATATTACAAGCATAATTAATTGCGGAACTAAGTAAAAAATTTATTGTCCACAAAATAATATGTCCACAATCATAAATTCTCTTAAGATTAGTGAATAAGTTATATTTAGAAAAATACAAAAACATTTTCATTGTGGCTTGTGGAAAATTCTGGAAAATATATTTTTGATGGAACCTGAGTTTTTCAACATTCAGTTTGAAGTTGGAAAATTAGAAAATTGTGTATTTTTTTTTTCAAATGGAAAACAAACAGATTTGAATATCCTTACAAACTATTCAGTTTAACTGAATTTTTTCAAAAAACAACCTCAATTTTGCACAACTGAATAGGCCATCATTTTTTCGAGGTTGAAATCCACATGAGGAATTTAGTTGCTTTCATGGCTTGGATACCTACAATGAAACTAAATATGGGCCTTTGTCTGTAGTTGCATTTTGGTTGGCACATGTTTTCCCAGATGATGCAATCTTTCATCCATTACAAAGGGGTGAATGGAATTTGGTAGGCGCCTAAATTTTTTCTGTGATAGAGTTCCTTTCATCAATATATAAGCTTGTTTCTTCGAGCTGGCTCTGAAATGAAGAGCTTGTCGTTGGGTGGAGAGAGAATCAACTGTGTTCACTTTCCACCTTTGTGGTAGGTGAGTGAATACTAGGATTAATTTTAGATCAAACCATCAATACAATTTCCCTGGGCATATCCAGGGACATAAATACATGATGCTCTATGGGGCTTACATAGGGTGAACAATAGAAAGAATATCTATACTTTATTTCATAGTTATCATATGATACACAAGAAAATTAATTTCTATTAGGACTTTCTATCTGTTGCTCATCTCTTATGGACAAAGATTCCAATCAGGACCAGAGTCTTAATGTCCTGAATTTTCTGCCCTTTTGGCAATAGTCTTTACTTTGATGTCTCTAATTTTGCTGCAAACCCAATTCAACTTCACAAGCCATGGTTTTTTGCCAATTGAAACCAAGCAGAAGAAGCAAGACACTGATAAGTATTTTGCAATTAATTTGCTTTTTTTATAGACTTTGTTTTTATTTAATTTCTATTGGTGGAGACAATCTTCTGGTGATCCCACAAATGCTTTCGTATATGTGTGATGTTCAGTGGTATTGATTGGCTTCGAGAAAACTTTCAAGTTGGGGACAAGCTCTGTGTTCTTGTTGGAGAGAGGGAGTGTTAAGGGTTCTTCATCAACTAATGAATGCCTTATGATGACTCTTTTTCTGGAACTATTTAACTCCTTCCGGGTTTTGAATCACATAACAAAATTTTTGCTGGTTAATTTAGCACGAGAAACACTAAAGGGCTTGCTGGCTCATTGGTTGGCAAAAAGAAAACAAAGATTAGGATCCCAGTCCTCCGCTAACGGGGATATACAATCAATGAAGGATATCTCTGCAAGGACTATGATCCATTCAAGAATTGAGGTTGATGGCAGTTCTGAAAATGACTCTGCTGTCTATTCTCCATTTGAATTTTCGACAGTTTCTCCTCCTTCCATAATCACAGAGGGTTCTCATGGGGGTCCATGGAGGAAAAAGATAACTGATTTGGATTGACTTGAAGACGAAAAGGACTTCCCTTGGTGGGTCCTGGATTGTGTGTTGAATAATCGCCTACCTCACAGAGAGAATACCAAGCAACTTTTTACCCTTCTATGTTGTTTTTTGTTTGCGGGGTCTTATTATGTTGGGAAAGGAGGGCGGACCACTTTCCCGATTAGACAGGACAGTAAGAAAAGTGAATGAAGAGGAACAATGAACACAAGAAATTTTACGTGGAAAACCCTTCTCAATCAAGGGAAAAACCACGGGACAATCCGTCCATTGAAACGCATTTCACTATATGAGATTTTTGGAGACAACAGTAGAGAACGAAGAGAAATCGAAACTGTGTTCACTTTCCACCTTTGTGGTAGGTAAGTGAATGCTAGGATTAATTTTAGATCAAACCGTCAATACAATTTCCCTGGGCATATCCAGGGACATAAATACAAGATGCTCTATGGGGATTACATCGGGTGCATTATCAACCATTCAAAACAATAGAAAGAATATCTATACTTTGTTTCATAGTTATCATATCATACACAAGAAAACTCATTTCTCTTACGACTTTCTATCTGTTGCTCATCTCTTATGGACAGATTCGAATCAGGACCAGAGTCTTAATGTCCTGAATTTTCTGCCCTTTTGGCAATAGTCTTTACTTTGTTGTCTCTAATTTTGCTGCAAACCCAATTCAACTTCACAAGCCATGGCTTTTTGGCAGTTGAAACCAAGCAGAAGCAAGATACTGATAAGTATTTTGCAATTAATTTGCTTTTTTTATAGACTTTGTTTTTATTTAATTTCTATTGGTGGAGACAATCTCCTGGTGATCCCACAAATGCTTTCGTATATGTGTGATGTTCAGTGGTATTGATTGGCTACGAGAAAACATTCAAGTTGGGGACAAGCTCTGTGTTCTTGTTGGAGAGAGGGAGTGTTAAGGTTTATTCATCAACTAATGAATGCCTTATGATGACTCTTTTTCTGGAACTATTTAACTCCATCCAGGTTTTGAATCACACAACAAAATTTTTGCAGGTTAATTTAGCACGAGAAACACTAAAGGGCTTGCTGGCTCATTGGTTGGCAAAAAGAAAACAAAGATTAGGATCCCAGTCCTCTGCTAACGGAGATATACAATCAATGAAGGATATCTCTGCAAGGACTATGATGCATTCAAGAATTGAGGTTGATGGCAGTTCTGAAAATGACTCTGCAGTCTATCCTCCATTTGAATTTTCGACAGTTTCTCCTCCTTCCATAATTACAGAGGGTTCTCACGGGGGTCCATGGAGGAAAAAGATAACTGATATCGATGGAATTGAAGACGAAAAGGACTTCCCTTGGTGGGTTCTGGATTGTGTGTTGAATAATCGCCTACCTCCCAGAGAGAATACCAAGTAACTTTTTATCCTTTTATGTTGTTTTTTGTTTATGGGGTCTTATCTGCCATACAACGTCATATATGATCTTTGTTGCATGCTGTCTGCTTGAGATATATTTGCTGTCGACTATTGGATGTTTGAAGAAATGAAAATCTGGGAATGCAATTGGCATGATTTCCATTAAGATGTGGTTGGCAGTCACAGACATTTACTTGTTTGTTTCCCTCCTTAGTTTTGCTGTTGAATTGCAGTTTGACGTGGTAAATTGTTGTTTTATAATCCCCACATGATTCTTTCGTAGCGTGATTCTACAAGGGAACTGAAAGCACTTGCTTATGTTTATGCATTTAGATTTGGGTATAGTAATTGATGGGACAGGATGGGATAGGACCTTATATATGTAGCTGGAGCCTCTAGTTCCTTTCAATTCCCAATCCAAAGCTTTAGCTCATTTCATGTCAGCTATTGTTTTCTTTCCACTTGCCCACCCCACCAGCAAAAAAAACCGATGATAAAGAACTGAGGCAAAGGAGATGGGGATGAGAGGGAGGCTGAATTATGCAGAATGTTACTATCAGTTTGTCCTTTCAAATTGGAAGTAGCTTCTGCTTTTTGTTAATACATGCATTTTTTCATCCCCCCCCTCGTTTTAAGGATGTGAACCAGTTGTGTTCATGGAAGTGTACACATCCACTTTGTAATTAACCTCTGCTGATTTTGACTTTCACATGATTAAATCTTCTCCCAAATAATGGTAGGTGCAGCTTTTATCTACATCCATGCGAAGGTTCTTCTGTCCAGATCCTTACTCAAGGGAAGTTGAGTGCACCTCGGATACTGAGAGTACACAAAGTAAGTTCCCTTTCCACTGTATTTGAGATTAAGCATGCTAGTCTAGAAAAATGCAAATATTTACTTAATGATTTGCAGATAAGGACATACTAAAAGTGGAAATTCTGTCCAAAATGATGCCATGCAGTTGTAATGATTCTCTGATAGACTTTATTAATGGTGTCTGGGCTTATATATTTACTTTTTTTTTCACGTGGTGGATAAATTTGGGTTTACCATATCTAAGGGCACATTTGATATGGGTGAAAAAAAATAAAAGGGAAAGTTTCTTTGGTAACCCTTTTACTAGTTACCTTTAACAATTAATATTTTTAGGCTTGAGTTGAGCTTGCTAATGATCAGTCTTATGCTGTCTTATGATTCAGATTTATTTATCATGCAGTGTTATGATTCAGATTTATTTATCAAGTACCATTGGCCTGGGCAAGTGGTCGGCCCAGACTTGGCTAATGGTCAATGTTTGGCTTCTATCTTGACCCTGCTTGTTGAATCTGCAAGCATGTACAGATGTCTCCAGATAGGAAGGGGAATTTACCAAATATACATAAGGAATATTAACTGTTTTTTGCTTTTTGTTCGCACAGGTGGTTTACTATGTCATAGAGATGATTTCATTAACTAGTATCGCCTGTCATTTGATGTTCCTGCTTTTGTAATTTGTAGGTTGTTAACTATGTCTTGGTAAAGATGGTACTTGAAAAACCATTAGAGAATGTTACTGCGGATGGAGCATTTTCTCCTGCCTTAGTTGGAGTTGCATTACAAAATTCAACCACTGGGGGAGATGCATCTCTACGCCCTGGATTGAGAACTTGGCAGCGGCTAAGGCCTTCTATTGAGATATTATGCAATAATCAGGCAAGTAAATATGAGACTAGGATCTTCTTTCGAAAAGAAGAGCGCATAAAACAGACTGGTTTATGAAAAATTATCGGTTTTCGGGTTGGTTTATGAAATGGTTAAAAAATATCATCCTCAAACACTTTGTTGAGGAGCAGTAGTTTTTGCTGTAAAAAAATGAATTTTGCTTCAATGAAGATAACTTGTGTACATGTCTTTTTTAGTCTGTTCCATGCAAAATTGCTACTATAGAGTAGACAAATCAAATCTAAATGTATTCTATTCTTGCCCAACATCCGGTACCTTCCGTTGTGTATTTTAATTCTTGATGGTGAAGTGGTCAGAGTGTTGGCATGAGTTCACTTGGATGTTTCATAGGAGAAACGACATAGTTTCAGACTTAATGCAAGAGTTTTGGATCTTTACTAATTTTGCAAGCTAATTAGCCTAGAGCCATTGGCATCTCTTGCATAATTTGCTTGTGGGTCACTTCTTTTTCTTTCCAAGATTTGAGAAAAAGGGTGTGTAAGGTTTAGATTGTGGAATCTCTGGGCCCAGTGCACAAAGTTTTTATATTGTGGGGTCTAGGGAGGATTAGATGTATTAAATCTTATTTTTGTATTTCAAAAAGACTGCTTTCAAGGTTTGAACTATTGATTTCCTGATAATGACGGAGCAACGTCATAATATTGGTTATTATGTATTTGTAATTACCTGCAAAATGTTCTGGTACAGCATACATTCGTGCTGGTGTTGCCTGGTCAGTTAGGAGGGGGGGATAAGGAATTCAGACTCAATTTAGACTGGAGGATCTAAGCTAACTGCTTTGGCTCTCTCCAGGTTTTATCCCCAGACATGAGCTTGGCTACAGTGCGGGCTTATATATGGAAGAAACCGGAAGACCTTGTTCTTAATTATCGTGTTGTACAAAGCCGATGATTCCATCTAACAGGAAGAAGGTGGGTTTAATTTGAGAGCACTTTGCTTGCAGCTTATGTTTATTTCTTGCAGCTTGGATGAAAATGGTTCATTTCTGGCATGCTATTGTTTTTTCAGGCCTTGACAATTTGTTAAGTTTTCTGGCAGGTTATTTAGATATGAAACTTTAATTAAAGCGATTGGAGAAGCGTTGCCTGTCTCAAAATGGCCTGTCCAATCTATTCAAGCGTGGGATATCGAGCTTAAAAATTTCCTGAATATGAACTGCATTTTGTTGGCATGCATACATGTCATTTGATATTGCACAGTATCCATTAATCTATTGTTGTGTAAATCCGTTGTAGGGGTTCACTCCATTGCTTCTAATTAGGTTTTTGTTGAAACTTGAAACAGGAAACTTGAAACAATAGTATTAGGTCAAGTCTGATGAAGACTGCATATATCAACTGCCGTTAAAGGAGTTAGTAGCAATTCGGATTCTTATGATATCTTGTGCTCGCAGGTTTTGAATTTTCAGGCCTGTGGATGGACATATGTAATTTGGATACTCGAGCATAGTTGGGAAGCTGCTTCTGTTGGTGGGCGCCATCTTTCAGCATAAATCTTTGAAGGGTTTGGCAGCTGAAATTTGCAGCATTCTCAGAATCCGCAGAGAAGTTCCTGGACGGTATTTCATGGACAGAAAAAAGCAGCATTGCAGAGTTTTCAAGGATCCTCGGATTTGACATACGAGCTTTTGTGGATAGTGCACAACTTAAAAGTTGGTTTTCTCTGCCAAAAAAAAAATAATAATAAAATAAAAAATAGATCTCGTGAGAGAATTGACTAAAAAAAACCGAGATTGTGGTGGTAGGACTATGTTGTTGGAAAGAGGTNTTGCTTTTTGTTCGCACAGGTGGTTTACTATGTCATAGAGATGATTTCATTAACTAGTATCGCCTGTCATTTGATGTTCCTGCTTTTGTAATTTGTAGGTTGTTAACTATGTCTTGGAAAAGATGGTACTTGAAAAACCATTAGAGAATGTTACTGCGGATGGAGCATTTTCTCCTGCCTTAGTTGGAGTTGCATTACAAAATTCAACCACTGGGGGAGATGCATCTCTACGCCCTGGATTGAGAACTTGGCAGCGGCTAAGGCCTTCTATTGAGATATTATGCAATAATCAGGCAAGTAAATATGAGACTAGGATCTTCTTTTGAAAAGAAGAGGGCATAAAACAGACTGGTTTATGAAAAATTGCCGGTTTTTGGGTTGGTTTATGAAATGGTTAAAAAATATCATCCTCAAACACTTTGTTGAGGGGCAGTAGTTTTTGCTGTAAAAAAATGAATTTGCTTCAATGAAGATAACTTGTGTACATGTCTTTTTTAGTCTGTTCCATGCAAAATTGCTACTACAGAGTAGACAAATCAAATCTAAATGTATTCTATTCTTGCCCATCATCCAGTACCTTCCATTGTGTACTTTAATTCTTGATGGTGAAGTGGTCAGAGTGTTGGCATGAGTTCACTTGGATGTTTCATAGGAGAAATGACATGGTTTCTGACTTACTGCAAGAGTTTTGGATCTTTACTAATTTTGCAAGCTAATTAGCCCAGAGCCATTGGCATCTCTTGCATAAGTTGCTTGTGGGTCACTTCTTTTTCTTTCCAAGACTTAAGAAAAAGGGTGTGTAAGGTTTAGATTGTTGAATCTCTGGGCCCAGTGCACGAAGTTTTTATATTGTGGGGTCTAGGGAGGATTAGATGTATTAAATCTTATTTTTGTACTTCAAAAAGACTGCTTTCAAGGTTTGAACTATTGATTTCCTGATAATAATGGAGCAACCTCATAATATTGGTTATTATGGATTTGTAATTACCTGCAAAATGTTCTGGTACAGCATACATTCGTGCTGGTGTTGACTGGTCAGTTAGGAGGGAGGGATAAGGAATTCAGATTCAATTTAGACTGGAGGATCTAAGCTAACTGCTTTGGCTCTTTTCAGGTTTTATCCCCAGACATGAGCTTGGCTACAGTGCGGGCTTACATATGGAAGAAACCGGAAGACCTTGTTCTTAATTATCGTGTTGTACAAAGCCGATGATTCCATCTAACAGGAAGAAGGTGGGTTTTAATTTGAGAGCACTTTGCCTGCAGCTGATGTTTATTTCTTGCAGCTTGGATGAAATTGGTTCATTTCTGGCGTGCTATTGTTTTTACAGACCTTGACAATTTATTAAGTTTTCTGGCAGGTTATTTAGACATGAAACTTTAATTAAAGCCATTGGAGAAGCGTTGCCTGTCTCAAAATGGCCTGTCTAATCTGTTCAAGCATGGGATATCGAGCTTAAAAATTTCCTGAATATGAACTGCATTTTGTTGGCATGCATACATGCCATTTGATGTTGCACAGTATCCATTAATCTATTATTGTGTAAATCCATTATTATGTATTGATGGATGAGGCAGCATGTCATCTGAGTAAGTTCAAATGGTATTCTTACAATGTCACTAAAAAAATTGTAAGAGGACTAGGCAACAAAAAAACTCAGTTTCCTTTTGGGTTATACTATAGGCTGGTGATTTTTTGTGATGTGAACTTCTGATCCTGTTTGGTCTCAGTAGAGCAGCTTTACCGTTGTAGGGGTTCACTCCATTGCTTCTAAGTAGGTTTGTGTTGAAACTTGAAACAGGAAACTTGAAACAATAGTATTAGGTCAAGTCAGGTGAACACTGCACAGATTAACTGCCGTTAAAGGGGTTAGCAATTTGAATTCTTATGATATCTTGTGCTCGCAGGTTTTGGATTTTCTGGCCCGTGGATGGACATATGTAATTTGGATACTCGAGCATAGTTGGGAAGCTACTTCTCTTGGTGGGCGCCATCTTTCAGCATAAATCTGCGAAGGGTTTGGCAGCTGAAATTTGCAGCATTCTCAGAATCCGCAGAGAAGTTCCTGGACAGTATTTCATGGACAGAAAAAAGCAGCATTGCTGAGTTTTCGAGGATCCTCGGATTTGACATACGAGCTTTTGTGGATAGTGCACAACTTAAAAGTTGGTTTTCTCTGCCAAAAAAAAAAAGAAAATAAAAAATAGATCTCGTGAGAGAATTGACTCAAAAAAACCGAGATTGTGGTGGTAGGACTATGTTGTTGGAAAGAGGTTGTGTAGATTTCTAACTGTGAGGAAAGTAGAAAACACCTCTAGTTTGGAGACACATAATTTTCCCCTCTTGGGAATAAGAAGGGTGGATATATATGTCTGCATAGTCATCTGGTAAATATATTAATTTTATCAACCTTTCTTTTTACCCTTTATTGTATTTGGCTTGGGATTTGACTTTACTTTTGGTCATTTATCTTGTTAGAAAGCATTTGCCACCAAACAATTTTAGGGTGGTGTGTTCTCAATCTTTTCTGCTGCTGGGTTTCATGAAGCCAAGTTTACATTTTGAGAAATGTTTTTAGGGATATTTAATAGATATTAGTGGAAATTTCTTGGGCATAATATTTTATTAATTTATTTATTTTTATATGAACGGATTAGTGTTATTCAATAAATAAGACATTATATTAATAAAGATGTGCTTGTTTTTTAATCGACTGAATAGAGTTCCTGTAGTAAACAAAAAATTAGGCCCCCATTATATCAGGGGTTGATGTAAGGAGGTTTTTTTGTCCCATTTTTGCTGAGGTGCAGTTAATATCAAATGACAATTAAGCTCTAATTTAAAAAAATAATCCACCCAGAACATTTGTGAGGACAAGGTAAAATGGGATGAGAAATATTTTAGTGATATTTTTAGTCACTTTTGAAACATTATAAGGTGATATAACATTTATTTGTTTATTTTTTTTGATATAATTTTATTAGTATCGATAGATAGATAAAATATTTTATTATTAATGTTGTGGTTAAAAAGTATTTTTGAATGAAATTTATGCTCGTATATTAAACACTGCATTCTCTCTTTTAAATGCTTGTGTAACATGGCAGGTATTCATTCTTGGCAGCATGGTCAACAAAAATAATATGAGACCAAGTGGTTGAAAAAGTGGTTTGATTTTTTGTTGAACGTTAGGATTTATTTATTTGATATACAATTTTTGTAGGTGAGACCGTAAAATTAAAATTTGACCTAAATTTATAAAGTGTGGTAAACACTAGTCCTTATAAAAAAGGGTAAGGGCAAAGTTTAAACTTAATGGTAGCATGCGATTGATATAACTTACATTCGAAGAGTTTACATCTAGATTATATATATACAGCAAAATTGAGGCAGATTGTGTAAAGCATTTTCTGTTATATTTTGAATCATTCCCCCGGGAGTTTTATACTCAATGGTTGTGTAATTTAACCGTTTGCTTAATTTTGGTGTGTGGATTCGTTGGAACAAAATATTTGAATGACCGAGGAGATCGCTGTGTAATAGATGCATGAAGAGACGCCCATGCATGTGTACTAGAAGCAGGTGCACCTGAGGGGAAATTTGTGTGCCGATTCCACTAGATGTGTAAAGACAATTTTTGCCAATGACTTTGAACATCAAAGTTGACATTTAAATGCTAGCAATAATATAAAAATTTTGATGCGATTTTTAACAAATTTGGAAGATTTTAATCAAAAAGAGAGCTGCATGAAGAAATGGAAGAGAAGACAGAAGAAGGGAAAGATTTCGATATCCCATTGCGGTCTGTTTTAATTTTTATCATTCATTAAATTTGGATATATTATTTTGATCGTAATTGTAAGATGTATTATCGATTAATTATTTATTTTTTAATTATATTTTACTATTGTGGGTTATTAGGTATATTCATGTCAGATTCAAATCAGTAATTTACACAATTTGTTGCAATTGATTGTTGGAGGTGGATAGTTGTAACTAAATATTTATTATAAATATTGTTTCTATGATTTTTTTTATCAACTGTAAAGAGTTTTCTAGGTTAAATTTTTTGCATGGAAAATATGCAATTTGTCGTGTTTTTTATTTCTTGTATTTAATCAAGAAAAAGCAGTGGTTGACATTGGACGAAAATTTTGAATTATTTCCACTGTGATATCGTGTGCTTGTTCAAATCCCAACACCATCGCTCTCCTCTGAAGTTGATGATAATGTAAACCAGTATGGGCAGAGAAATGGCAGTAGACAGCCAGGCGGCAAAACCAACGGAAGTGAGGTGATTGATAGCTACGCGACTCAAGAACTAGCAGGAAAAGCCACTGCTGCCAAGCAAATCAGTAGTACAGGAGCCACGCTAGGCGTCAAGATGGGTGAACCGGCTGCGGAAGCAACCAAGGCCGACACCAATCTCCCACCACCGGCCGAACCAGAACCAAGAGAGACGAGTGTTTCAAGGGTTGTAAATGCTGCACTGTTTAATGAAGCATTTATGGATAAAACTGCTAAGTTATAGATTAATATATTTGTAAATAAGTTATGATGACTGATAGCTAGCGGCCGAATGATCACGTTTGTTGGATATTAAAAAAGATATAGAAAAACTAACGATAAATCAAAACCGTATGGTCCAAATACCAAGTGTTTTTGTGTGCCACTTTAACACAATTTATACGTTCT
>JAODPA010067324.1:0-10608 GCA_025585075.1 Nepenthes mirabilis | reverse complement strand
TAATCAATTTACATTTTATATATAATAAGGACTAGTTATTTTTTTATATTCTTTTTACGTTATCAGATCTTGATTTCAGTATGGACGAGGACCCAAAAGTAGAGTAACACTAATAAAGTTTGTAAGTAGAAGGGAAAGAGAGAGATAATGACACATAGCGTTTTTATATGGAATATTCTCTTTTAAATGAGAAGAAAAAATTATGAAACTTTGAGTTCGAGAACCGTTTCACTATTTGGATGTGAAAAGTACAAAAGGTTGAGAACAAAGTGTATGGTAACTCTCAGGGGTTACTCTTACAAATATAAGTGTTCTCTCAATTGGCAATATGAGTGACTTGCTTTTTCTCCCTCTTTGAGCGTAAATACAAGAGCTTGAAAGTTCATATCCTTTATTAGATATACAGTGAATGCTTATATAGTGGTTGAATCTTCCTACGTAAAGCACCCACGTGGAGCTGGCATGTGCAGCGGATTTTGCCACCAACTCTACAAATCCATCTTACCGTGTTAGAAGCTTTGTGTGCATGCGGGCTGTGGGACATCACTTGTGTAGTGATCACACATGTTCTGCAGGCCATCATTTCCTATCAAGATCGCGTGTTGCAGGGCGTGCGTGTGCCTTCACCAGTGTCACCCTCTGAGCTAGCATCCTCAGTCGTCCTGTGCGTCTTCTCTATGTCACGTCCTCAGGCCTCAGTGCCCCTGGGGCTTTCTCAGCCAAATCAACCCCTTAAGCTGAGTGGGCCTTTTGGGCATTCATAGGACTTGGACTCATTTTGGGAAAACAAGTTACTTGATTGGGCCTTAGGTATCCATTACCCATCACAAGCCCCCTATGCTGTAACGTTTGAGAATCTCAACCTTTGACATGTATACTGACCGTGGAAATATCTCAAGTGTCATGTGAATGTATCCTCCACTGGAAATCTACTTGTGCCTTTGTTCGGCGTCCACTGTTTAGCAGTAGCCTAATGTTGGCTCACGTTCCTTTTCTTTTTCGCAAATGTCCGAGGACGTTGTTTAGAATAAAATTTTGAAAATATTTTTGAGACTAGAAGTCTAACTAAAAAGCCCGATGACTTTTTGAGGTGATCAATCTAGTCCAAATGTTCAAGGATTCTCTTTAAGTCCGAGATGTTGGTGGCGCTACCAACTGGTTGCATTTGAGGATATTAAAGGGACCAATAGCTTGAGCAGATGTTGTCCGTGGACTCTTTCCCTAGATCCAAGGCACTGGCTTGTGCCACCAATTGGCGCATTAAGAGTGTACTAACTTGACGTATTAAATGCGCATTAATTGCAGTCTTGGAAGAGGAAAGGCCATCATTACCAGTGACCTATGGGGAGTCGGCACGTGGCAAGGCAATTAATGAGGCACACCTTTTTGAATTTGCTGGCCGTTTAAGTTTTTCCTTCCTTCTCTTTTTGCCATTTCATTCAAGTTCCTCATAATTCTAAGTGCCCTTTTTTCTCTCTCTGCAACTCAAAGCTTTTATTGGCAATTTTTTTCTTCCTTTCATTCACGCCTTCGGACTTTTCCATGGCTCCTGGAATAAAAAATATTACTTATTCTCTTTATTTGGAAAACCTGGAGGGCATTGGAGGGAACTACAGGATTTCGAGCTTAATGGCTATGGTAGTCCCTAGCGCTGATGAGAGGGCGTGCTTGCCTCCTGATGGATTTGTTACTGTTCATGAAGTCCACCTTAAAGGTGGTCTTTGATATCCTATAGTACTGGAGTTCTATGAGATGATGAGGGACCTCAAAGTTCTAGTGGCCAGACTCCAGCCCAACACTATTAGGTATCTAGTCTCACTTTGCATCTTTGCTCGTTGCCAGAAGAAGATCTTCGATGTTGTGGCATTGAACGTCATTTTGAGGTTTGTCCATGGGCAGGATTGGGTGATGATTTCTCCTTGCCTTGAGTTCCTCACCATTAGCGGTGGAAACCCATGAATTTACCAAGCGGTGGAAGAACTAATTCTTCTTCCTTAGGGTTCATTTTTACTGGGCCATTCCCAATTAGTGGAGAAATGTGGAGCCCAATTTGTACAAGGACACCACCACTGGTGAGAGGGAAGCGGTGAAAGACTTCACAGATTTGCTGCTATTCAACCTGAGCTCCTTTAACAAAACAAGAAGAACAGATGGCTGAGATCTGAATACTTGGAGCAAGTCAAGTGGAAGCCTCAGCCCAAGGACTCTAGCGTCCCTTCTGTTCCTTCTAAGAAGAAGCTGAAGGAGAAGAAGAAAGCTTTGAGGATCGAGGAGCTATCCAAACGACCAAAGAAAAGCCATCGGACAGAAACTTCGAAGCGTTCGACGGTGATTGTTGAGTACTCCTCCTCATCCAATGACGACTCAGCTCTTATTGAGTAGCTGATCAAAAAGAAGGGTCCCGCCCAACGCGCTAAAGGCGTTGGTCCCACAGTCGCCGTTGAGCCTGCCGAGTGGCCTTCTGAGGCTACGGACTTGCTCGTGGAGCTAGTTGTTGCCCCTCCTCCACTCTACAAGCCCATGCCTAACATTCCCTCCGTCTTTACTAGAGAGGCATCAAATTGGACTGATTATCCATCCGAGGACATTGCCGACGGGCAGGCAGAGGGGGAGGTTGAGGTGACCTAGGCTGAGAAAGCAGCGATGATGATCACGCTGGCAACTGTTAAGGCTACTGAGGCCGAGGAAAGTCGGGCCGCGAAGTTGCCCGTTACTGAGACTGTTGAGCTCCATTACCTTGCAATCCAAATCAACAGTCCAATGGAGCTCCCGTCAGAGGTCAATGACGAAGTTCTGGTCGAGGACATCGTTGGGACTTCACACGCTTCTGAAGCAGAGACTGGGGCTACGGATCATCTTGTAGTGGCTGAGCCCCCAACCCTTGATTTTGTTGAAGTTGTCCCTGCAACCGAGGCTAGGGTAAGGTTTCTATGGTGTATGAGGCAGTTGCTGCGGAGCCTGTTGAGTCCGAAGCCCCCCATAGAGGAGAGCCCAACTAGAAGCTCTCTCGTCTCTAAGGTACTTCTCTACTCTTCCTCTGGCTCTTTGTTCACTTCTGTCAGTGCCTTAATGAGGTTTTTCCTTCGCAGCTTCACAAACTAGTTGGCCATCTTGGTATGATCATTGGCGACGCCGCCTAAACTTGCTCTGAGTTAGAGACCCTCAGGGCCTCGAGGGAGCGCGCCAAGAGTCTTGAACTTGAACTTACGGAAACCAAGAGTAAAATTTTTCCCTTGAGGATTCACTGAGGGTCGGAGATCAGCGGGCTGGCTCTCTTGAAGATTCTCTGAGGGCTCAGGAGCAACAGAACATCTCTCTTCGGGGTAGCAATCTCCAGCTGGGGGAGAAGCTCAGGATCTCACTGAAACCCAAGGATATCTGACCGGCCCTAGAGCACAAGTATTGGGACGCCATCAAAATGTTCCGCTACATAATTAGGATTTTGGTCCCGAGGTTTCCTACTGATGTGTTCGATCTAACGAATGCCAGCACTCAACACAAAGTTGATTTGATTGGTCTCCCAGGATGAAGTGGCACTTTTGACCCTTCTCGGTCAGGATCTTTCAGTTAGCTTGAACTTTCTAAGCAGCCAGGATCGTCAGACCAATTAGGGGCTTCGGGATAATTTTATATATTTTTCTTTGCTGTACATTCTTATTGTACATAATATATGAATGAAATCAATCTTTGGCGCAATATTTCTCTTTTTACTTAGATTGCTTTTACGCTTGGTTCTTTATTGAACTCATACTCTTAGGAAATGTTATCTTTTACGAGCTGAGTGTCTAAATCTTTTGACCATCATTGGCTAAAAATGTTACCTCTAGGGTCTCCGCATTCTTATTGTTTTTAAACCCCCTAAATTTTTAAGTTCAACCTCTTGCGGGTTGCTTGGGGTTGTTGCAAAGTTTTGAGTCTGACTTCAATGAGCAGCTCGGACTTGTGCCAAGTTTCCAGTCCGACCTCTTCTAGGCCGCTTGGTGATGTAACCGAGTTTTAGGATCCGACTTCTTTTGAGCCACTCGGCTTTACCGAGTTTTAGTCCAACCTCATTAGGGCCACTCCGTTATGCCGAGTTTTTAGAAACAATTGAAATAGATTCTTTCACTTGATTTAGGGGCAACTTAGGTCTTATAGATAAATAAAATGATATGTAAACACTTCATCGAACGTGAAATAGTAATTAAGTAAGAACTTTTGTTTTATTAATAAAATATGACACGATCAACTATAATTGCGTGTTGTACATATTTACTAGTAGTATTTCTTGAGGTGAGCGGTGTTCCATATCCGAGGGATAAGCCTTCCCTCTTGGGTGGGTAACTAATACACCCCATTTCGGAGGATGGTTGAAATCAGGAACGGTCCCTCCCAATTTAGGAAGAGCTTATTCTGACTAAAATTTTTACTGATGGCCTCAGTACTTCTCAACACTAAGTCTCCTATTTCGAATTGACGCGTTTTCACCCTCTTATTGTAATATCATGCAACCCGCTGTTGGTACACCGTTGTGCGTAGTCTTGCTACGTCTCAAACCTCCTCAAGCAGGTCAATGCTCTCCCAAAATCTCTGTATATTATTCTATGGATTGAAACTTTTCACTCGAAAGTTGGGCAGTCTGACTTTCACTGGTATGACTGCCTCTACCCCATACACAGGTTGAAAAGAGTTTCGCGTGTTAGCTCACTCTGAGTTGTCCTATACGACCATAGTACTAATGGCAGCTCATCGAACCATAAGCCCCCAGTATGCTCCAGTTTCATCTTTAGTTCGTACAATATTATGTAGTTCATGATCTCCACTTGCTCATTGTACTGTGGGTATGCGACAGATGTATACACCCGCCTTATTTTTAGGTTGATGCAGTACGTGGTAACCTCTTTTCAAAGAAGTGAGTCCCATTATTAGCCACAATGTATTCTAGGATCCTAAACCAGCACACGATACTTTGTCTAACAAAATCTGTTGCGTTCTGCTCGGTTATGTGAGTTAATAGCCTGACCTCAACCCATTTAG
Source organism: Nepenthes mirabilis (assembly GCA_025585075.1). Classification (NCBI taxonomy): domain Eukaryota; kingdom Viridiplantae; phylum Streptophyta; class Magnoliopsida; order Caryophyllales; family Nepenthaceae; genus Nepenthes; species Nepenthes mirabilis. The sequence continues at coordinate 5,592 of JAODPA010067324.1, read as the reverse complement.
TGAAATAGTCAGTTTCGACAATCAAGAATTTCCTTTGTCCAAACTCTGTTGGCAGTGGCCTAAGTATGTCCAAGCCCCATCGTGCAAATGGCTACTGTGACTGTAGAGCTCTGAGTTTTGTATGTGGTCGGTGAGTAAGACTGTTGTGAACTTGGTAATTTTCGCATTTCCGTACGAAGTCCATGGTATCGTACTTCATGGTTGGCCAGTAGTATCCTTACTTCATCAATTAGAAGGTGAGATTCTTACCCCCAATGTGGGATCCACAAATTTCAAGGTGTACCTCACCGAGGGCGTAATCAGCCTCTTCTGGAGTGAGGCACCACAAGTAGGGGGTAGAGAATCCCTGTTGATATAATCGGCCGTCCATTATGGTATACCACCCTACCGTCTTCTTCACCTTCTTGGCTTCCTCTGCGTCTTCAAGCAATATCCCGTTGGACAATTACCTTAAGTAGGGGGTCATCCAATTGTCGATGTCGGATATCTGCATTACTTTTGCTTCGAAATCTTCCATACCAGGTTTGTAAAGGACCTCGCGTATTCTTCGGGCATATTGTTCTACATCTCCTGAGGCTACTACTTTTTGCGAGCTGGTCGGCTTTTCCGTTCTCCTTTCGTGGCATGTGGGCCATCTTTATCTTCTCAAAGGTCGAGACTAGTTCTCAAACTTTTTAGAAGTATTTGGACAATTGTGGGTGTTTTGCTTCAAAATTTTCTCAGACTTAGTTGACAACTAATTCAGAGTCACTATAGACAACCAGATCCTTGGCTGAGAACTCCTTTGCTAATCGTAGTCCTGCAAATAAGATTTTGTACACCACGGCTTTGTTGGTCGCTGGGAACCCAAAGACCATTGAGTATTTTATCTCTGATCCCTTAGGCATCCTTAGCACAACGCTAGCTCCACAATCACCCTTCATGGATGAGTCGTCCACATATATAGTCCAGACTGTTGGGCTGTGTGATTCTTCAGTATCACAAGTGTCCAAGGCCTCAAGAGTTAGGGTCATGGTTTCAAGGATAAAGTCTACCAAGGCTTGGCCTTTTAAGGTCGACTTCAAATGAAACTCTATGTCGAACGCACCCAACTCAATAGCCCACTTGACTAACCATCCCGATATTTCTAACTTCTGCAGAATCGCTCTTAGGGGATGGTTGGTCAAGACAATCAGTGTGTGTGCTTGGAAATATGGTCTCAATTTTCGAGCAACATACACAGTGCCAAAGCCATCTTTTATGCGTGAGAGTATCTTGTCTCAGCGTTTACTAAGATTTTACTGATGAAGTGCACAGGCTATTACCTGTCGTGCTACTGTCGAATCAAGGCTAAGTTCAAGGATGTGTCGGACACTAAAAGATACAAATATAACTCCTCACCTGATTAGGGAGAAGTCAAAAGGGGGGTTTGAGAGATACCCCTTTAGTTCTCGGAAGGCTTCTTCATAGTCTGCCATCCATTAAAAACTGTTAGTCTTCATCCCTCTTAGGGCCTTAAAAAATGGTAGGTATTTCTTGACCGACTTGGCCAAGAAGCGAGACAGCGCTACCAGCCTCCCAATAAACTTCTGGACTTCCTTCACAATTTGAGGGGATTTCATATCAAGGATAACCTTGATTTTCTCTAGATTTGCCTCAATCCCTCGGCGTGAAATAATGTAACCCAAGAATTTTTTTGATGTCACTCCAAATGTACACTTGGCTGGATTGAGTTTCATCTAGTGTGTTCTTAGGATATTGAAGGTCTGGTCCAAATCTTGAATATGGTGGTCAATTATTTTTCTTTTGACGAGTATGTTGTTTACATGGACCTCCACATTCTTTTCGATCTGGCCTTCGAATGTCTTATTCACTAGCCTCTGATAAATGGTACCAGCATTCTTAAAGTCGAAGGGTGTAACCTTATAGCAGTATGTCCATTGGTTCGTCATGAACAATGTGTGCTCATCGTCGTCAGGGCTCATCCTTATTTGATTGTAACTCGAGTACATGTCTATGAAACTTAAGAGTTCATATATCCGGACGTCGAGTTTACAAGTGAATCAATCCTCGGTAGCGGGAAGCTATCCTTTGGACATGCTTTATTGATGTCAGTAAAGTCTATGCATATTCTCCACGTCCCGTTATTCTTTTAGATCATCATAATGTTAGACAACCAATCTGGATAATGCACCTCCCATATGAATTCAGTGTCTAGGGATTTCTTTACCTCTTCCCGAATAGCCACCAACTTTTCCATTGAATAATTTCTCCTCTTCTCCATACGGGCTTATGACTGGGATCTAGGACAAGTTTATGGATCATTACTTGAGTCGGTATCCCTGACATATTGCTCAGTACCGAAGCAAAGACATTCGAGTTTTTCCATAAGAAGCCGATGAGCTGGTCTCGAAAAGGTTGAGGTAGGGAGCTTCCTATCTGGATGAATTTTTTAGGATCTCTAGGATTCAAAAGAATTCAGTCGATTACTTCTCTAGACTCGGCCTATTATAGTGTCGTTTTGTCGCGGAAGTCCAAGTCTTCAATTGGTTGAGGAATAGGCGTTTGCGTGACTTGGGACATATAACATGTTTGCCCGGCTACTTGATCCCTGAGGACCTCCTCAATCCCATATGGTGTGAAAAACTTTATCTTTAAATGTGGGATTGTAGTCAAGGCTCCGAAGACAGTCTGGCATAGACGTCCGAGGATAGCGTTATAGACCAATGGGAGGTCTACTACCAAGAAAGAAATGGTCTTGGATGTTGTCCTCGGATAGGTCCCTAATGTGACTTCGAGTTGAAAGACTCCCTATACTGGTACTAGCACATTGTCCAGTTCGTAGATGGGTCCTTCGGTAGTCGTCATTTGACTTTTCTTGAGTCATCATTTTAAAAAGGCATCAAAGTAAAACAAATTGCGAAAATCTTCATTATTAATGAATACTCATTTTATCTAGTAGTATAAATGTTCATTAGAAACGAGTGCAATTACAACTAAAGGGTTAGAATGGGAGGATGTTACATGGACAATATTTTTGTTGCTAAAACTAATAACATCATCCCTAAATTCTACCATTGTCTTCTTCTACCTTGCCGCTGGATCTTCCCAGGTGCCACTTCTAGCCGGGCGAGTCAATATTATATTGATGTCTCCCGCAACCACTCAATTCCTCGGGTGGTCAGCCTTACCACCTCCTACTATTTCGAAAGCTTGTCCGAGTCTCTGCAAAAAATGGTTAAGGTGACCTTTCTTGATGAGCTACTCTATTTCTTTCTGTAGCGTCTTGCAGTCCTTGGCACTGTGTCCGCCGTAGCAATGGTAGTGGCAATACTTAGGCAAGTCACCGCCCTCGGGATTCTTTAATGCTTTAGGCCACTTCAAAAATTTTTCATCCTAAATATGTATCAGGATATTGGTACGTAAGTCATTCAAGAGAGTCAGGTTTAAGCATTTGTACTCCCTATGAACAGTCTGATCGGACTTCGGCTACTTCTTGGGCGCCTAGGAGCCTTGTTGGTCTTCATTCTTCCTTTTTTTCTCCACCGGCCTCAGAGGGAGACTTTTCACCTGGATGAGCCTCTTTGTGTCATTGACTTCTTCAGCCGTGATATATGCTCGTACTACAATCTTGGCCTTTGCGAAGGTCTAAGGTCCTTTATAGATCGGGTACTTGAAAAAAGCTCATCCTTCCAATGGGGACAAAAAGGCATTTAGCTTCACCACATCCGCCAGCTTTGGGATCTATTGGGCCTTTGTAATAAATTGGCCCCAAAACCCTCTCAAACTCTCCCTAGCTCCTTGCTTCACGGGAGTTCGGTGTCAAGATTGCTTCTCAATCTTCCTGCTAGAGACAAACTATGAGAGAAAACTATCTGCCAGTTCGTTGAATGGTCGATTGGGGTTTGTTGGCAGTATATTGAACCATATCCTCGCATCTTCTTTAAATGTCAGCGGTAAGCACCGACATATCGCCTTCTCGTCCAAGCCTTAGAGGCTTAGATACTCATGAAAGTGGTCGAGATGATCCATTGGATTAGCGCTTCCATTATGCATATCTTGATTTAGCATCTTAAACTTTGGGGGGTGTAGCCTCATCCTGATCTTCATTGTAAACGGAGATTAATGCAGGTCGGCAACTCCTCTATCATTTTCACCAAAAACTCGTTCCTAGACCTTCTTCGGCTTTTCCTCCACATGAGATGGAGCCGTCATTTTCTTCTCGTTAAGGTAATTCCTCAACTCATTGGGATCTTGGGTAGCCTGCGGCTTTGGCAAACTCCTAACACTTGAAGGGACCTTGTCGCAAGGAGCCACCTCCTAACCAGCGTGCTCCCGCTTATCACAAACACATCAAGGGTTTCACCTCTCTAGACTTTTCTCATGAACCCGATGACCCAAGTGACCTTCAAGTCGCTGTGGGACTCTACTACTCGAGGCAACTTACATCCTCGGGTCCTCATGCTGGCTAGTTTGCTTCATGGGGTGCTTCTTCCCCTTACCCTTGTTCTAGAACATTGTGGTTTGAAAGGCCTTGGATGGCTCCTCCTTTAGTCATGCGTCCACTTTCGAACAGAGGTTTTGGATGACTTTAGACATCTCGTTCATCCTCATTGCCAATGACCGTACATATGGATCAGGATGATCCTCTATCCTGATGCATGCAGTAGGGCTGTTGCCACATGAGGCAGCTTGTCCGATCGGGGCACTAGCATGTGCATTCGTATTCACCATTTTTCAGTTTCTAAAAAATGTATTGACTTGACTTTTAGTCGCATTTTTCACAGATGATGCCAAATGTTGCATCCTTAAATCCAAGTTTCAGTATGGATGATGACTCAAAAGTATAGTACCACTAATACAGTTTGTAAGTTGAAGGGACGGAGAGAGAGATAATGACATGTGGTATTTTTGCGTGAAAAATTCTCTTTTAAGTGAGAGAAAAAAATCACAAGACTCTGAATTCGAGAACCGTTTCACTATTTGGATGTATAAGTACAAAAGGCTGAGAACAAAGTGTATGGTAACTCGTAGGGATCACTTTTACAAACACAAGTGTTCTCTCAATTGGTAGTATGAATGACTTGCTTTTTCTCTCTCTTTAAGCGTAAATATAAGAGCTTGAAAGTTTAAATCTTTTTTTAGATACACAGTGAATACTTATATAATGATTGAATCTTCCTACATGGAGCACCCACATGGAGCTAGCGTGTGTAATTGATTCTGCCACAAACTCAACAAATCCATCTTGCCTTGTCAGAAACTTTGCGTGCATACGGGCTGTGGGATGTCATTTCTGCAGTGATCACACTTACTCCACAAGCTATCATTTCCTGCCGAGATTGCATATTGTAGGGCGTGCGCATGCTTTCGCAAACATCACCCTCTGAGCTGGCGTCCTTGGTCATTCTATGCGTCTTTCTCTGCGTCACATCCTTGGGCCTCAGTGACCCTTGGGCTTTCTCAACCAAATCAGTCTCTTGAGCCGAGTGAGTTTTTTGGGTCTGTTTAGTACTTGGACTTATTTTGTGAAAACGGGTTACTTGATTGGACCTTGAAGGTATCCATTACCCATCAATTCTGATTTTTATTTTTTTGAAACATCACTATATA